>JAOTAX010000002.1:1239041-1255209 GCA_025629825.1 Erythroxylum guanchezii
GTGGGAGATGATGACGTTTTACACCCATGATGGGTCTAAGAGTCATCATGCATGAATAACTGCTAACGGTAGTTATTGACAGATGATATATAAAGGCAAAAGCAACGTTTTAAAAAGAACTTGACTTACTCTGTGTATTTTGGTTTCTGAAAACGCTGGTTCTTGCTCTCTTCTCCGTGAAGGTTTCTGTAGAAAACTAAGGCAATCTTTGCGTTCTTTAACCGGTGGAATTATAATGAATCATCAAGTATGTATTTTTCGTTTGTCTATGCATATACAATCGATCCTGGATGCATAATCTTTGTGGTTGTGTTATTTGATCTGTACATTTTACTTTCTAACACGGTATTTGGAAGCCCACGGTTGTGGAAATGTATAAGGAAGAGGTTGGTGAGTTAGAGACCAACTCTCAACGATTTGGCATCGGAGGATAGGCTTGACGAATTGCAAGGAAGTGCAACATCCACTCCGGAAGATCAAAGCCTGTATAGTCAAAATGAAGATAACAATTTAGTGTCTCCGCTTGTTTTATGTAATATATCACAGTAGAATGGTTATACATCCAAATGGCAGTGATCCATTCCTGATTCTGATGCGACCCACGTCCGAGGTTCTGGGATATCAAATTCAACCAGGTGTCTCCAGGTCATTACAACAAAATGGTAGTAATCCATTCCTGATTCTGATGTGACCCGCATTTGAGGTTCTGGGATATCAAATTCCTCTTTAGGCCTTTGACTCGGTTGGTTATCATCCCATGAATGTGGGAGAGCAGTAAGACAAGTTTCGCAACTCCCACCTGGTACATGATTTTGTTATCTGAAAAAGATATTTGGTTCTAATTTTGAGTCAGAATTCAATCTTGATGGGAAAGGATTGACAAATTCTGAAGAATTACAGTAGAAGAAGATGATCCAGAGTACTGGTTTGGCAACAATTGATCTGTGGTTGAGTTGTGGTCCTTCGATGTATTTCCCTAAATTCTATCCCCTCAAACTGTTAATTTATACCCAGTAAATCAATTGGTTATAATTTAGTGATAAAAGAATTAATAAAGACATTATTTATCTTTATATATTAGTTTTATTTAATGTTTTTAATACTAAAAATAAAATCACCTGAAATAATTATTATGTAATTGAAATTATGATTAGATCATAATTATGATATTCAATTTACATTATTGTATTTTTCCTAAATATTCCTAATTGTAATTTTATTAAGACATGATATTGATGAAACTGTAAAATTAACACATTTTATATTTCTTTCTTACAAAAAAAGTAATTGATCTTATAAATTAAAGTACAGAGATACTTAAACTAATATGCGGATGTTTGCTAGAAAATAAGTTCACTGAACTGATTCGACTATGGGGATCCGAAAAGAAATATTACTTATTTGTTTGTGAATTTTCTCATAATGATGAGTATATAATTGATCCTTAGACTTAAGATTACCAAGATATCTTATATAAGAATTACTGCGTTTTGATGCTACTTATGAATTGTCCTAAGATAATTCAATCAATAGTACTTGAATGTAATATGAACTATATGAAAATAGGTGAGCAAGTTACTTAAGGATTTGTTACTCTAAAGCAATTAGAAATAATGTTTTATTGTTCTTGATTAGTAGTAATTATAGAATTCTCTAACGAGAATGAATTGACATTTGAGAAGGTGTTTTCAAATATCAATTATAAATTAGTTATTAATTAGCAAGAACGAAGATAATTAGATACAAAAGAGTAAATACTATATCCATACTCTGTCCAATTGGAATAATAGATGACGAAAAGATTAAATTATACATCATAATTATACATGGCAAGTTAAGTTAAACCACTTTGACATTTCTAATATTTGAGTCACATGACATGTTGCTAAATATGAATCATGGTCTATGATTATAAATTGTTTAATTAGAGAATTAAAGTTAAATTACAAGAAAATTTATTTTAATTAGTTAATGTCCTTAATAAAGAAAAAAGAGGTACCAAACCTATTCATTGAAGACTCTCAATCACTGAATTTGACCGTTATGCAGAATAACTCGTGCATATCAAATTTGGCTCATGTACAGACATCTTGCAAGAATTCATCAGTTACCAGATTTGGCATCATTGTTTTGCTTTGTAAACACTCGATTAAGATTGGAAGAGCCTTGTGATAGAAGAAATTTACAATAAGGAGTTTGCAGATTCTTCTAAAGACTCAAATCCTTAATAGGGCAGCAGTCTCCCAACAAGAGACGGTACTTGATATCAGTCAGAAGGTTAAAGAAGTGATACTGTTATAAATAGCTAATCATTCTCTAGCTGGCATTTCTTGTTCCAGGAGATAATTTAACAAGAATCCAGGCAAAAACTAGCATTTTCAGAATGCTTAGAAATGGCCCATCTGCCTAAAAAATGACTAGTTTCATGCTACCAAGTTTAAGAACAAGTAGAAGATAGTGATTTTCCATTAGTTGCAACCTAAGTTTATGACATTTCAGGAGATTATTGAGTGTAGTTCAAAATTGCAAAAAATCTTCTTCACAATAATATTTCCTTACGAAATTATACCTCAAACAAAGTGGTACTTGATGAAACCAAGAAAACTACAAAAACAAAAGAACAATTGAATCCTTTGAAAGTCACATAGACATATATGCCTAGAAACAAACTCAACAAGAAATATTATTATGAAGAAGATTGGTATCGTAAATAATTCAATATATCTATTAACAAAGCCTCTATTTATAAGTAAGTTCAAGTACTGCTTAGACTTGATTGGAATATACAAATCATGATAAATGCTCTAAATAGGCAATGGTAAAAATAATTAAATGAATTTTTCACAAAGTCCTAATTTTAAAATAAAGTGGAGATTTCTTACATATGTTTTGAAATTGTCAAAATTGATAATTTTTTTCAAAAATTATTGACATTATCCTCCTTTTGTCCATAATCAGTAACCATGCAAATCCATCCTTATAAGCCAAAGATTTGTTTTGACAAATTTTACACTTTTTTTGCCTTAAAAAGAAAATCAGCGTATTCATGGAAAAGAAACAAAAGAGTGAAAAAAAAAAGGTGTAGACAAAGTTTGAGTAAAAAACAAGAGGTCATTTTGTGAGACATACCAAGTAAAAATATGAGAATATTATATGTAAATTTTGGGTATAACTAAGTTAAAGGGTCTAGGGAAAAATATTGAATATTTTGTATTGCCGAAATTTTTTTTAATTGCCTATGCCCATAAACGATGTGGCCCATTTCAAAGGGGTGAATTACGTAAATTTCTTGTATCTTATTTTTTTCTACATATTTCTCTATTTATTCTCTTGCTCCATTTAAATTTTTCAAACAAAACTCTATAATCTTACACTCGTCGCAACAATTTGAAACTCTCCAAAGCCGGATTATGAGTTCAGATGGTTCTATGTTTGTAGCATATGTTTTCTCTGGTGAATCTACTTTATTGCTTCTTAAACTAAAGGGTTCCATAACAGTAGTTTAGCTTTGGATGTGCCCATCCGAAGCGAAGATGTCCTGGTTTGTAGCTTGGATAAATTTCTTGGACAAGGAAACTGTCCGAATTGTGTAACTGTGTTCTTGATTGTTACTAGGCAAATGTCTTAAGCACAAGTTCTCAGGCTAAAGATGTTAAATTGTCTAGACAAATCACAGAAATGAACATGGCTGCCGAATGAGCGAATGGAGCTCAAAGTCGTTACAGTTATGTGATGAAATGAGCATAAGTAGACCTTCCCTGCAGTGAATTAGGCTGAATTTTCCTCAGTGGTATGAAACAATAGTTATCTTGATAGGCTGACATAACTTGATCAGGTTCCAGTTAGGTACTGCATTTTGTTTCAATCACGAGTTATGGACAAATGGAATGATTAAGAAAAAAAATAAAACAAGATTCTGAAGATATTTTTCGCAACCGAGATTTAGTTTTCTGAAATTGGCACGAAAAGGGTGTCAAAAGTAACATCGTACTTGTCATTCATATCTTTCATTCTTTGATCAGGCCGATTACTGATCGGAAATCCAGTGCAACATCGTTACTTGTCATTCATATCTTTCCTTCTTTGATCAGGTCGATCAATACTGATCGGAAATTATCCTGAACGTCGTCGTATCACCTGATTTATCCTGAACGTCGTCGTATCACACGATCGGAAATTAACTCTTAAGAAAAGTAAAGAAAAAATAAAAGTATCCTGAACGTCGTCGTATCACCTGATTTATCTCGTTCTGAGTGTCGACCACTGAACACAAACTCGCGGGATTGCTGATACGACGAGTACCTTCAATGGCGATAGCCATTTCGTGGCGGTCTAAACTTGCCAACTACCACTTACCTTCGCAAACCAAGTTTATGCCTTTTGTAAACCCAATTTATGTTTCACCTAGACTATGCTTCTCTTCCAACTCTCAAGTTTCCCCAGAATTCCCCGTACTGATTTCTGAAGAATCGTCCAAGCGTGTAAGCTTAAGCTTTCTCTTCTATTTTATTGACAAGATTGCTTCTTTAATTCTCAGTACAAGTTTATTTGCTTCGACCCATCTGGGTTTGCTTGGTATTTGTTCGTTGTTTACTTGTATTTACTGTTTCAGATTGTTCTTGCAGCGTGTACTGAAACCTGGGTTGTACTTAGTAGGAACCCCAATTGGAAATCTTGAAGATATTACTTTCAGGTATCGTTCTCCCCTCAGTCCCTCGCCTTGAATTAGAAAATTCACAATTTATATAACCCGTTAAGTTAGATATAGAATGAAAGGAACAGAGAGAGTCGTATCTGAGTGCATGGGGACTGTGTCTTTGTTCTGGTTTTTTTGTGGCTGTTACAATTTGGGATTTCGAGTTAAGGATGGTGGTTGGTCATTTTGGTGATTGCACAACTTGTTTTGTAACTGTGAATTTCCCTCGTGTAGGGCTCTACGAGTCTTAAAATCTGCTGACGTGATACTTTCAGAAGATACAAGGCATTCGGGGAAGTTGCTCCAGTACTATAACATTAGAACCCCACTTGTTAGTTTGTTGAAAGCTTTTTAGTTTTGAATCTTTTGTTCAACTTTTTTTTTTCCCAATGAGTTTTGATCCATTCTAATGGTGTGATTTAGATTTTCAGCTGAGTTATCACAAGTTCAACGAATCTCAAAGAGAACAAACAGTTTTAAAGAGGTTAAAACAGGGTGAGGTTGTCGCACTTATCAGTGATGCAGGCACACCCGGCATTAGTGATCCTGGTGCAGAACTGGTAAGTATGTTCTTTTTTCGCTTTGGAGGAAAAAAGGAGAAACTATTTGAAAACATGTATTTAGGTCCTTGTAGGTGTATTGTTTAAGTTGGTTATGATTTATGTGTCTTGAACGTAGGCAAAGTTATGTGTGGCTGAACATATTCCTATCATTCCTATACCTGGGCCATGCGCAGTAGTAGCAGCTCTTTCTGCCTCAGGCTTGGCCACCGATGAGTTCACATTTGGTAACATTTGATGGATTCAATACTTGTGTTAGCGTTAGCCGGCAATGTCATGTTGGTCCTAATGCATAATAATACTGCAGTTGGATTTCTTCCAAAGCCTGCTGGACCCAGGAGAGAGAGGTTGACCGCCTCTGCAAGTGAACAAAGAACCCAAATATTCTATGTTCCTCCTCATAAGCTTTCTCAATTCCTTGAAGAAACTTCACCAGTCTTTGGTGACTCGAGGTAAATAGCATTTTTGTTGTTTGATGGACAACACTGATACACGTCTACTCTTTATGGTGAAAATGGAGAATATAGATTAAAGCCTACTAGCAGTGATTCGCCTCATATTATAGAATATGTTATATTGGAGTAATAACTCTATATGGTGTTAGATGAATCAGCATTTTTAAGCGTCTGGTCCAACTGGTCGTAAATCTAGTAAAATTGCTTTTTCACGTTAAAATAGTCCTTCCCTGGTGTCTTTTCATTGAGGGACCTTATGTCAGGATGTGACAGTTTATTTGAATGCTTTGCAGGCCTTGTGTGATGGCTCGGGAGATAACAAAAGTGCACGAAGAGGTAGTTTCATGGTGTTCTTTCTACTCTTTTACTCCTAACAATGTTAAAACTGGGATAACGTTTTAATAAAGAGACAAGAATTTGGTCGAGTATACATCTTTTCTGAATGATGAACATTTTATTTATACTAACAAGTTTTGGCGGGGTACCCTCGGAGAAGCAAAAGAAGCATTTTCAAATCACCAACCAAAGGGAGAGATTACAATGTTAATTCAAGGCAAGTCAGATACTGTAGTTGAAACTCCATCAGAGAGTCAGCTCGAGCACAAACTGGGAGACCTGATTTCCAGTGGGCATAGTTTATCAATGGTAACAATTTCTTTGATAAGTGTTCACTGTTCATTAACATTGCATGGATGATTATATGGCTTTAATCATGCTAAATGCTTCGGATTTTGTTTGTGAGAATTCAACTGGTTAGAGACATCTGATTTGAAAATGAGAACCATAGTTAACAATACAAACCTTCTACTTCTGCAAACCTACTCTTAGTATGTTCTACGGCAGCATTAACCATATCTTTCACATTTGAACCATACTAGTTTATACTTCAAGATTTGAGGGAGGGATTAAACCCTGGCTTGTATAATTGTTTTTTCAGGCAGTCAAATTGGTTGCGGATGAAACATCAGTGAGGAGAAAGACGTTATATTCACTCGCACTGATGAAATTTGGGAAGCAACTCAAAGCAGAGGATAATTCATGATGATCTTTACCCCTCCCTCTTGATATATTATGCTATGTTACTCTTTTCTTGGACTGCAAACAAATATAGGCTAAACCAATTATCAGTTTTCTGTTCTATAAACAGTCTTTTCTAACACAGGACTAAGCACCAAGTCCTCTCTTTCTGAACCCAGAAGAATAGGAGCACTTTAAGTTTACATTTTATAGTGATTAAGTACATATTATGGATGAATGAGAAGGATTGAAGCATTGGGCATTAAGCATTAGGCACGAAGATCTTATACCAAACTCAATACGAATTTGCACCTCAATATGAGATCCAAGTGGTTTTACAATACATATGAATGGAGTTTTATTAGTGACGAGTATTACTGATGTGTCGGAAAGTCCTTATTCTGTCCAAGAGGATCGAGGTCAGACGACAATCAACTGAACAACTTGAAAAGAGAAGGCTTTGGTGGTCTGTAATTTCCTAGCCAATGTTGCATATGGACACCAATAGCATCCAAATAAGCTCCACACCTTCCATGGAAGCCCACCACCTTGCCCTCCGTCGTTGTTGAAGTGAAAAAGGTACCAATTTCTTCACCGAATGGCCCGTACTTTCCTCGACTAGTGTAAAATGTTAGCGACCTCACAACTTTTGACCTGTCATCTCTACTTGTTGGACCATAATATCCTGATATGCACGTGAGTACTTCACGAGGGTACTCCAGTTTCACCTGCAAGAGTGACATTCTTTACGTCATCGAAAAATAACAGAAATGGTGGAATTTCAAATTTTTGTTTTTTTCGTAAAACATTTATTACCATTCTCCTGGAAAAGGGTCATAATGTCTTGAATTTTAAGCTGTTCTTGATGAGATATTTGGTTACTTACCCTGTGTGTGGCTGTTCCTCCTATGCTTCCATGTTTAACAGACCAGACGGATTGTCCGTTTCTATCGTATTCAATCTGCATTGAACAAATAGCTTCCGATGTTCTTGTTACAAATATCTGCTTAATCCCAGAGAACACTCCATCATCCCATTGTCTTCCTCCAGCTCCACCCCATGGACCTGGTCCACATGGAACTGGTTCTTTGATCATTCCACATGCAACCTCTTCAATCTGTCCTCGTTTTGCTACTATTAGCTTGTTACACCACGGAGAGTTATCTATTTCTGCAACATCTGCTTCAGTTCGAGTGATTGCATCAGAAAGATAATGCCTTGCTGGTTTTACATTTCCGTCCATCAAATGTACACCTATAGCATCCAGGAAAAGACCCTCTCTTCCATGGAATCCAACAATTTTCCCTTCGTTCATATTGGTGGTGAAAGAGGGTCCTTGTTCGTCCCCAAAAGGACCATGCTTCCCTTTGTTGGTGTAGAAAGTAAGGGACTTTATTATACGAGGCCCCATGTACATTAAAGGCGAGTATGTTCCACTTATGTGTGTTAGTACCTCGTAAGGATAGTCGAATATTATCTGCAAGAAATTCAACAAATGCAGATTTGAGTCAGTTGTTCATGTTCTGAATTGGGTAGGAGAAAGCATTTTGTTGAATCATGGTATGATTAATTCAGAGCATTATGCATCTTTAACATTATGCCATGACTAAGTTTGTTAGCAATGTTAGCACTTCTTCTAGTGATCAGGCCATAGTAACTAAGCCCATTAAAACTTATGTTCGTAGAAGCAAGATGGGAAAGAGGGAATTTGCCACGTAGGCAAGTTGTTACGAATTTGTTATAGGTAGTTAAGGAGAGAGTCTTACATACGAAAATAATACAATCTCTATAATATTACCTATCAATTGGTGCTTTCATTGAAAGGATACAGAAGGATAGAGATTGTATGCAAACTCGAATGGAATCAAGAGTCTCGATAGAAACATCTCTTAGGAGACAAGAATCATCACTTTCAGCTTAAGAAGGACTGGTTAAGTCTCACGATGCTACTTTGAAGGACTTACGGACACAATTGAGTTCTTTGATAGCCAGTGTTGAGACATTGGCTAAGTCCCCAAATCTCCTTCAGTCGGAGATGAGGGAAGGATTCCAAGCCATGGTTGGCAGAAACCTAGAAAAACAGAGTATGGGGGAAGGAGTCGAAGATTCACTAGTGTTGGCTCACCTTGCGTCTTCCTCGTCTGGTGGTGAAAAACCGATTAATGATGCTCATGGGACAGAGACTCATCTATAGGAGAATTGCATGATGTCTGTGACAACAGAGCGTGCGTGGGAAGAGTATAGGAATGTAGCACGACGTGTCGATCTCCCTTCGTTCCACGGGGAGGATCCTTTTGCATGGGTTACACGCGCAGAGTTTTATTTTTTGATCCATGGGATCCCTTCTGAACTTCGTTTACCGATGGTTTAGATCTGCATGGAGGGTACTACGCTATACTGGTTTATGTCCATACGCGAGCTTGATCCATGCGTGACATGGGAACGCTTCAAACGTTCCCTGTTCGACCGGTACAGTGGGAACCTGATCGAGGAGCTTAAATTGGTCGTCCAACGTGGTTTGGTGGATGAATATGTTGATGAGTTTGAACGGTTGTCCTCGCAAATCACCCACTTCCTAGAAGAATGGTTTATGAGTTGTTTTCTGGGTGGTCTACAGGAAGAAGTTAAGAATCGGTTTAGGACTCACGACCCGCCAACTAGGAATCGGTTGTTGACTGTGGTGCGAAGGGTAGAAAGGGAGTTGATCAGTGAAGGGGTAATCCACGCTAGCGAACTAAGACAAAGGTCGGGAAC
The DNA here is from genome assembly GCA_025629825.1 of Erythroxylum guanchezii. Taxonomy (NCBI): domain Eukaryota; kingdom Viridiplantae; phylum Streptophyta; class Magnoliopsida; order Malpighiales; family Erythroxylaceae; genus Erythroxylum; species Erythroxylum guanchezii. The sequence continues at coordinate 1,248,524 of JAOTAX010000002.1, forward strand.
CCAACCTTCTGGACAAGGCTCGCAAATGGGAATGTCAGTTATCCCTCATTTGGGTCTTTCGAACAGAGGATTTGTTAATGCGAGGAGTAAAGGAAGGGAAACACCCAGTAAATTCCGAGGTGCCATGGCAGACAATAATAGAAATAATGAAATAATGAACCAAGTGGAGAGGAACAAAGAATTTGTCGTATGAACAACTTATGGAGAGAAGGGCTAAGGGGTTGTGTTTTAATTGTAGCCAAAACTTCGGTCCACTACACCAATGTCCAAACAGGGAGTATAAGTTGACTGTTTGGGAAGGAGACGCAGACGATAATATGGTAAAAAGTTAGGAAACAACGGAGGTAGAGGAGCAACAAGAGGATTGAGAGATGGTATGCAACTTGGTTGAGTTCAGAGAAATGGAAAAAGGTCAGACCTCACCTTCGAAATCCATGGTTTTGATGGGTATGCTTTATGAAATGCCTATCTTAATTTTAGTTGATAGTGGAGCTAGTCATAATTTCATGTCTAGTAGGTTGGTGCAAGCCATGAGAATCTCCATTACTCCTACTAGAACCTTCAGAGTAATATTGGGAGATGGGCATCGGTCTTTCTCAAAGGGAGTTTGTAAGGAGGTGAAACTAGAAATGAATGGAATTGAGTTTAGCGTAGATGCATATGTTTTCGATATTGGGGGACCTGACATAATACTAGGCGTTGCATGGTTGGAGACATTAGGAGTGGTGAAGGTTGATTGGAAGAAGATGTGTATGTCATTCGACCAAATGGGAGCAGAAGTCACTTTGCAAGGAATTAATATGCAAGACTGTTCTCCTCATGCTCTACAATAGATACTCAAGCGCTAAGAAGTGGAAGTAGAAGGGTTGTTGTGGTCCATAAGAATCAATGGATTTGTATATGTTGAAACGGGAACCCTGAATGCAATGCAACAAAAGGAATTGCGGGCTATTTTGTTCATATGTGAGTCAGTTTTTCAAGAGATAAAAGAGCTGCCACCTAAGAGGGTTAATGACCATGCAATCAACCTGAAGGAAGGTAGAACCTGTGAATATTCGTCCTTATAGGCACACACATCATCACAAGGATGAGATTGAGAGACAGATTCGAGAGTTGTTGGAAACCGGGGTTATCAGGCCTAGTATCAGCCCCTTCTCAAGTCCTGTGATTCTTGTTAAAAAGAAGGATGGGTCATGGCAGATGTGTGTTGATTATAGAGCTTTGAAAAAGCTCACGGCACCCGACAAGTTTCCAATTTCAGTGGTAGATGAGTTGATGGAGGAGTTACATGAGGCCAAGTATTTTTCCAATGTAGATGTGAAGTCGAGTTTTCACCAAATCAAGGTTAGAGAAAAGGATATCTATAAAACGGGATTTCGGACTCATGAAGGGCATTACGAATACCCAGTGATGCCTTTCGGACTCATGAGCGCACCTGTAACGTTTCAATCCACTATGAACTCTATTTTCAAACCTCTGTTACGTAAGTTCCTTCTAGTTTTCTTCTACAACATTTTGGTTTACAGTTCAGATTGGAACCAACATATGCAACATTTGGCTTGGGTGTTACAACTCCTACTGGACAATAAATTGTATGTTAATAGGAAGAAATATATTTTCGGACAGCAATCTGTGGAGTATCTAGGCCATGTTATCTCATGTGAAGGGGTAGTTATGGATTCATCGAAGATCAAAAGCATTTTGGAGTGGCCTATTCCCAAGAATGTGAAGGGAGTAAGAGGGTTTCTTGGTCTAACTGGGTACTATAGAAAATTTGTTCAAGATTATGGTAAAATTGCAAAACCACTTACATAACTTACCAAGAAAGACGGGTTCAATTGGAGGAAGGAGTCCCAAGAAGCTTTTGAGGAATTGAAGAGGAGAATGACTACATCACCAGTTCTAGCCTTACCAGATTTCTCCAAGGAATTTTCCATCAAGTGCGACGCTTCAGGAAGGAGTTTGGGTGCTGTCCTAATATAAGAGCGCTGCCCATTGGCTTTATTCAGCAAGACACTAGCTAAATCAACTTATTCCATATCTGCTTATGAGAAAGAAGTGACGGCGATAGTGATGGCTATTCAACATTGGAAGCATTTTTTAAATGGGAGACATTTCAAGGTTTATACCGACCATAAGAGTCTGAAGCATTTATTAGACCAATAGATTCCATCAATAGATCAACAATGTTGGCAAGCTAAGTTGTTGGGATTAGACTTTGAAGTTATCTATAAATCTGGAAAGCAAAATGGAGTTACAGACCTCTCTAGAGTGGAAGACGATAAGATATTGTTCACGACAATTTCAGCCCCATTTTAGCTTGATATAGATGTGGTCCGACAGGAGGTCAAGAGGGATACCAAATTGAACTTACTCATTAGAGCTCTCCTATAGAACCCCAACTCTAAACCTGATTATCATCTAAGGGACGACTTGTTGTTCTATAAGAACAGGTTAGTTCTTTCATCCACTTCAACTTTAATTCCCCAGTTACTACAAGAATATCATTCCTCACCTTTAGGGGGACATTCTAGTTTCCTAAAGACCTACAAGAGGTTGGCTAGTGGATTGTTTTGGCTAAGAATGAAGTTGTCAATACAAAGTTTGTTCGTGAATGTGCCATATGCCAAAAGAATAAATATATGGTTATGTCTCCAGCTGGTCTCTTTCCCTACCTATTCTTAAGCTGATTTGGTATGAAGTCTCAATGGATTTTATTACAGTTACAGGACTCCCGAAGTCCCATAGTTATGAAGTCATAATGGTGGTAATAGATCGACTATCAAAGTATCCTCATTTCTTACTTCTCAAACATCCTTTTAAAACTAAAACAGTGGCTGAAATATTTATCCGAGATGTGGTGAAATTGCATGGCGTTCTTAGTTTATATTGAGCAATAGAGACCCACTTTTCACTACTAATTTCTGGAAAGAATTATTCAAGCTACAAGGGACAGTTCTTCCTACCATCCTCAAACGGACGGACAAACAGAGGTGGTTAATAGGTGTCTAGAAACCTACCTTCGTTGCTTTACTACCGAACAACTTAAAATTTGGTCTTATTGGTTGTCTTGGGCTAAATATTGGTACAATACTAACATTCATGTCTCAATTGGGAGGACTCCTTTCGAAGTCGTCTATGGTCGCTTTCCACCATCCTTGTTGCATTTTTCCCATAGAGAAACTCAAGTGGAATCAATGGCGCTAGCTTTGGTTGATAGAGATGAAGCTTTACGACAACTCAAACACAACCTATTACGTGCACAATCCATGATGAAGAAATTCGCAGATGTTCACATGAGGAAGGTGAAGTTTCGGAAGGGAGACTTGGTCTTTGTTAAGCTAAGACCACATAGACAGCTTACTATTGCAAGGCAAATTTGTCCGAAGCTTTCTGCACGTTATTACGGTCCTTTTAAGATTATTGGAAAGGTGGGGTAGGTTGCTTATAAACTACAACTCCCACCTACATCCAAAGTACATCTGATTTTTCATGTCTCCCAACTAAAGAGGGCAATGGGCGATCATCCTGTTGAGCATAGTCTTCCTCAAGGTTTAGATATGGATACCTCGGAATTGGTTGAATCAGAAGTAGTCTTAGCCTTACGTGTCACCAAGTTCAAGGGCAGAAATATTCAACAATGGCTGGTCCGTTGGAAAGCTAAACCAGCAGAGGAAGCAACTTGGGGGATGCAAAATTCAATAAAGGGCAATTTCCTTCTACCCACCTTGAGAATAAGGTGCCCATTGAGGAGGAGGGAATTGTTAGCAATGTTAGCACTTCTCTTAATGATCAGCCCATATTACCTAAGCCCATTAAAACTTATGTTTATGAGAGCAAGATGAGGAAGGGGAATCTGCCATGTAAGCAAGTTGTTACGAGTTTGTTATAGGTAGTTAAGGAGAGGGAGTATGTAAGAGCACTCACCTTATCATTTTTTAATCCTCCACTGCCACCATGCTTGCTTCCCCATTTAGGCTGCCCGTTGTGATCATATTGGACTTTGATAGATAGAATACCAACGCTGCGAGACAAGTGAACTTGCCTAATCCCAGAGCTCGTTCCATCGTCGAACACCAAACCACCAGTGCCACCCCATGGTCCATATGTTATCACTCCTTCAGCTTTTGATCCAGCGATTCCAATGGCAACTCCCTGCATTGAAGTATTCGATCTAAAAGAGAGTTTTATGATATAACAATGGACATAAGAACAATTTGATTCACAAGAGAGCAACTACTTCTTTAGGTCACTGATCACCTTGGAGTTTGTTCCTGGATTGTTGAACTCTTGAGAAAGTTTGGTTTGCAGAGGGCTGCCATGGTCATCCTTCTGCCTTACAGCAACAACAATGTCATAACCATTACCTGCACTTCCTTGTATAACAGAGAACCCAAAGTTATCAGTTCCATTAGTAAGGTAACTATTAGCGTGGACCAAAGCTCTGGAGCTCTTCTCTTTCTGCAGAGGCTTCAAGTACATGCCAATTGCATGAAGATAAGAACCACTCTTTCCATGAAATCCGACAATCTTGCTTCCACTCACTGGCAATGAAAAGAAAGTGCCTTGTTCAACTCCAAATGGTCCATACGTTCTCTTGTTGCTTTCAAATATAAGCGATCGAATCAATACAGGTCCCCAGACGCTTACTCTGCCATAGTATCCACTGACTGAAATAAGTAACTCATCTGGGTAATCGAGTTTCACCTGCATGATTCAGACCATTAGCGAGAATGGTAGCTTGACAGATTTTCAGTCCAAGATTCAACTAAACTTCATATTAACAAGGAAAATTTTGATGGAATAGATTGACCTTGTCGATTCTACTGCCTCCAGATCCTCCATGCTTCTCTGACCAAATTGAGGTCCCATTCTTATCATACTCGATCTGAATGGAATCAATACCGGCATCATGAGCTATCACCAATTGCCTGACCGTCGAGTACACTCCATCGTCCCAGAGAACTCCATTTTCACCACCCCATGGCCCGATGCTGATGCGTTTCGTTTCTCCACCACCAAAACTCTGTGGCAAGCAGTTCTATCAGACATAAGTCCAAAACACATGAAAAAGCTTGTGAAATGGAACAGTAACGTTACAAACCATTTCGATGTAATAAGAACGAACGCTTCTCCAAGTGTTGATCAAGTGCTAGGAAGAAGTAACACATGGAAGTTTGAGATGAATTTAATCACAAAAAGAAAAGGAATATTCGTGATTGGAAACCATAAACAAGGTAGCTTGAAAAGAAACAAATTCCCAAGTGCACTAATGATGGAGATCATTGAATTGAAGAGAATCTCATCAAGCATCCATCATTCGTAGTCAGAGCTACCGGAAAAGCACAATCATGGACGATCGAGGATGATCCAGATATGGCATTGAAGATTTCTTTCTCTATATTCCCTACATATGGAACCTTCCATATCATGAAAACTTTGCTCATGGAAACATGACTAATTATATCTTATGGCCTCACTCCTCTTGAATTCATGTGAGAACCTTCACCTGCTACTACGTTGAAGGTAATTTGGTTGCGGTTAAGGAGTCAGTGTGATTTTGTTGGGTGGGGAACAGATCTGCTGTTCCAAAGTGTTGTCACCCATGTGCCTGAATAAAATCTCAGTCATCCACTACAATAAATTGGATGACTAGAATGTTAAAAGCACAGCAAGGCACATCAATTTGGAAGTAGCAGATCTGCTCGTTTATTGGGTCTACTTAACTTCCAGATAGTAGTAGTACAGTGTCCAAACGAACCCGGCTCACTGCTAACCCGGGTCAACCCAGCACTCATTGCTCAAGGTCTGAATTCGGTTTGAAATTTGATCAGGTCTTAGACTATTACTAAAATGACATTGTTTTAGTAGAAGAGTTTGGATCGGTTAGACTTTTTGGGCTGAATTTTGATTCACTCAATTAAAATTTAGACAATTATTAAAATTAATAGAATTAATTTTAATTCTATTAATTAAGTCCTTAGCTTAAATTTAATAGTAATTAATCTAAATTTAATGGGTTAATTTCAAATCAATTCATATCAAATTATTATGATTACGAATAACGTAAATATAATTTTCATAAGTAATTTCAATTACCTTCACTTCAATTGTATTTTAGGTTGGATAAGCCTGATTATATATATATCACTAATGTTTTAAAAACTGAATTGAAGTTATACTGGTAAAATAAATCAGAGGTTTAAGATTTAAAATATGGGTAAAAAAATTGTCCTTATTTATCGAAAAATTTCAAATTTAATTTTTAAAAAAGAGATTGCTCAATAAAAATTAATAATTTATGAAACTAACTGATTAATTAATAAACTAATTAGTTTTTAACAATAAGAGATATTAAAGTAAATCAAATCAGAAAATTAAAAATTGAATGAAAAGTCAGTCAATTTAAAACTTTTGCAATTAAACCAACTTAATTGATTTAGTTTTTTACTCATTGTATAGCACATATTCATGACTATGGATGACATTTGGATCTAAGTCAGACTCGAGCTTGGGCTGCCCAAACCAATGTTATGAATACCGTACCGGGCTTGGTACCGGATTGAGCTCTGGAACGAAACTGTACCGGTACCGGTCGGTACCGGGTATCGTTTCGGGATATTTTTTAAATTTATAAAATAGTCCCTAAACTTTTTAAAAATTGCAAAATAGTCCATATTGATATA
>JAOTAX010000002.1:1255309-1281485 GCA_025629825.1 Erythroxylum guanchezii
ACCGGAAAACACCGGTACCGGCCGGTATCTGTGACCGGTACGGATGAAGCGGGATCCGTTCCGGCTCCCGGCCGGAATGGTTCCGGCCGGATCCGTCCGGAACGGAACGGATCCCATAACATTGGCCCAAACTCAACCCTAAACATCGTTTTTCTTATAATTTTCGGGCCTAAAATGATGATTTTCTTTTTAATATGATAAAAGAAAATTTTGGTCGGACTCAAGTTCAAATTCAAGCCCACTATCTTGAATCGGGCCTAAGCTCCATTAGAAACTGTATAGTTAAGCTCATTCGGGCCCAGCCTGGTTCACTGCCGTTCGAATGATTGTTCCATGAATCCTGGGATTCTATGTAATAACACATATAGCATATTGTATTATAACTTTATAATGAATAATCAACTATGCCCCATTCGATTCGACGGAATATAAACTCCAATTTGACAGTTGAACAGTAAATTAACAACAAAACAAAATGAAGTGACCGTCGAACCACTATCTTATCAAATTATCAAACCAAACATTTATAGTCAAAAGGGTCTTCTTAAAGCATTGACGTTGAAATCAACCACCAGCTTTTCTTTTAAGTGCTCTTATATTTAAAATGCTAGTCTAGTTAGCAGAGGGGAACCAAATAGCTGGTTTTGAGTTTGAAACCCGATTTGAACTTGTTCTTTTCAAAAATCTTCATGTTAATTACAACTACTTAATTGGATCAAGTTCATCATTAAGAATGTTTAAAAAACTTAATTTTAACTTAAAATCAATAAATCAAAATTGATTTGATTGAATTATGATTACATGGAATTTAAACATTTTTATCGAATTACATTAATAAAATTTGAATGTTTTAATTACAAAAAAAACTCAAATTTTTGTCAAATTTTTAATTATAGTACAAACTTTAAAAAGTAGCAACAAAATATCCAAACTTTTGCTTTTTTTAATATTAACCTGAATTTCAAAAGTAACAATAAAATGTTCAAATTTTCAATTTTTTAATTCAAAAGTAGCAAAAAAAACTCAAAGTTTGCTGACGTGGCTTATCACGTATTTTGGAAACTTTAATTATTAATACACTTAATCCAAAATTAACACAATAAATGAAGATTAATGAAACGATATCGTTGTTTAATAAAATGACCTAAATCAAATTACGCAGCCTCGACGACCTTACGTTTTGATTTCATATTTTTTCTTCGTTTTCAATTTGTTCTCCCGACACCCTTATCCTTTGATTTTCAAATTGCGCAGCTCTAATGTCCTCACACTACGGGCATCAAGAGAACGAATAGCTTACTGGTGCAGTAAGCTGTAATACGAGAGTAGTTTGGGGTATTAGAAGAATAAATAGAAAGCAAATGGTTAAGGGCATCAGGAAAACAACAAATAGCGTCAGGCTAGAATTGAAGAAAATTGAAAGTTTGAGCATTTTATTGCCATTTTCTGAAGTTTGAGTTATAATTAAAAAAATTAAAATTTTGAGTATTTTATTATTACTTTTTAAAATTTGAACTATAATTGAAAATTTGACAAAAGTTTGAGCTATTTTTGATAATTAACCCATTTTGAATTTTATATGAAAAGAACAGTTTGCCTATTTTGTTTAGTTATTCATGTAATTATTTAGTTAAATTAGTGATTAATAGTAATAACTACTATTTCATTAGACATACATATTTTTCATTTTCTAATAAATTTTTGTATGCCATTAGCCATAATTAATTAATTATTTATTAACTAATTTATTTATGAATTACGAATTTTATAATAATAAAAATAAAACACATGTCTATCACATTGAAACAAGTTCGATTCCTTTAGAAGGAAAAATGGTTACTAAGTACAGACAGAAGACATCGTGCAGCAAACAAGCTCACGTTACATGCTTGTTAGTTGACAAGTCAAAACTCTTACTGGTTTCAGTATTATGAGTAACAAAGGTTAGCTTACAGAATAAAGGGTATAAATGGGTTCTAGTGGGTTTGTGTATTGGTGGGATTGGAATTGGAAAGCAAAGAGAAGCCATGGATTGTTGTTTCAACCATTCCCTAAATTTGACAAAGCACATATTCTTCGGTTCCAATGCCTTTTGTCTTCTTCGCAGACAACTTTACTTACTTTTGACCTCTTTTTAAGGGTATTTTGACCCAAAAAGTTGTAATAAAAAAAATAAATGTATCTATTCATTTCAGACACCCAAAACAATTAGACTTTATACACTCCCCGTTATTAGGGTCGATGTGAGGAAAAAGCATGACAAGGTAATTAAGTGCTCAGCAACACGAGCTTTGTTAGGTGTTAGTAATTTCAGATTTTAATCATTTCTTGGTGTTTAAGAGAATCATGGCATTGGAATAGGTTGTGATTGTAAGTTTCTCGGGAAACAAACAGATTATAAAAATTTTCACTAAAATATATAAAAATTAATCTCAAACACTAAGTTATACAATTTTTCTAATTTTTATATTTTGAAAAGTACTTTTCATATACTAATTATCGCACAATTTTTTAAAATATAGTAATATTTAAAATTTTAAGTTTTAACAGGACTTCGGTTTTGAATCATAAATGAAAAAATAATAAAAAAATATAATGAAAAGAGTTATACGATAGTTTAATAATATGAGAAAGATTTAACTAGTAATTTTTAAAATATGATAATTAAAATAAAATTTTGAAATTACAGTAAAATTCGGTATAAAGTTAATGTACCCTAATCTACAAGGCTTCACACTTTGTAAGAGTTGACCACTGTCTATTTCTATTTCTAAATTGTGATGTGCCCTTAAAATAATCAATGATAGTTATAAGATTTAAAGACTTGCTTTAATTATAAGACAAATCAGCCACAAATTCAATGGAATGTAAGCTAATAATTAATGGTGAAAAAAATTAAAGGGATGATTGTTTCGCAAACTTTTCAATTTATTTCTGACAAACACAAAAATTAGAAAAATTAAAAGCACCAAAGATAAATCGAGATTTGTTAACACAGTTCGCCACATATTGTCTACGTCTACGGGACTTTTACCCAACTTAATCACTTTTATGAAAGTTCAATAGATTTACACAAGGGTTTTCAAAGCCGAGTCACTAAATCCTTGAAATTATCTCTCAACTTCACTTTCCGTGAAAATTTTTTACACTCAATAACACGACCGACTCGTGTTAATCTCAACAAAGGATTTATCTCAATAATCTATTAATTAACTTAAAGACAATAAATAAAAGACTCAAGCATCTAAAAAATTTATAGAAAAATCTAAACACACTTAAGATTGAAATAGAACAACTTTCCTCTAGGTTTTGCTCCTCAACAAGAGATCTGAAAGTTGTTCACATAAAGTCAATCCAACCGTAAGCCACTCTACAAAAATAACAGTCCAACATCAGCAATTCTCATGCGATCAAAATAGAGCAGTGAATCTCCCACTCTGTAGACATGTGTTGTATCATTTAATTTTCATCAATCAAACAAGAAGGACACCACCACTGAACACATAACAAAACAGCCCACATCCAAATATTAACACCATCGTATAGCACATCCACACCTTCAATAATAACCCATCAATCCATACACTATACAAGCCACTTACAATGCTCACTCAAAGACTCAACCGTCTCTCAACAAAAACTAGAAAATCACAAGATCACTTCAACTATTTTAACAGAAAAACACAATTAACGCACACATCAAAGAGCCCAAGGACTGTCGTCAATTGACACACTCAAGATACACGCAATAAAGACCCAAATTCCACAGACAAACCCTTTTTACCTCTGCGCAAAATTCAGCAATACCCTTGACAATTACAAGCGTGATATGCTACAATTTCTCAGATGATAGACTTCAATTTAGTGTAGAATTCTTTTACAACTATAAATGTAACAATTATATCTTTTTGAATCCAAGTCCAATTAATACCTTATATGTTCAATTAATAAATAAAATGTCAAAACTAAATAAAAAGATATATACTATATATCTTAACAAATGGTTTTTGCTTATTTTAAACGAAAGTCATGCAAACTTTTGTTGGTGTAGCTTTTGTTATGATTGTTCCTTTTTGGAATAAAAAGATAAACTACATTTAGTGGAAAATACCCATTTTTTGTTATAATCTTTATGTGGGGACACATATTATTTTTGATTAATAGTTCACTTTAAGGGTAATATATAATGCGGACAATAATAAAGGTATTGCATCATCTTTCCACTAAATCGTGAAGAAGGAAATTATTCTTTTTGGGATTTTTTGACTTGTCAATACGGTGGCTCTATCATTTTTTAATTATTCATCCAATTATTGCTTGAAATTATACCCTCTCTACTAGTTAAGGATAAAATTACATACTATTAAACTTCTTCATACTTCACATCCCAGTAAAATTTCTCTAGCTAAAGTCAGTATTACACAGAGAACACAAGGAAAAGCTTAGGTTAACCGAGATAGTTATCATATAAATATGAATGATACATGACATTCTATGTTTTCTTTGCCCAAGTTATGAATTAGAAGAGAATTGATCTGACTTAGTTTGACTCAATTCAGAATGAACATTGATTAGAATAAAATGAAATTATTTTATTTAATGACTTAAATTAATTTGATCTACCTTATTAATATTCTTAAATTTGTTAATTAGTTTGAATACCAAGTAACTAATCATATTATATTTTCGAAAAAAGGTTTCAATAAATCATGTTATACTCCTATTATTAAGAAGTAACATAAAAAATTCAATTTATGCAATATTTTCTTTTTAAAAATGAATTAGATGTATATAAAATAAGATAATAAACGTCTCGACCACTAATCAATTTATAATTTGTTTAGATTAATCATAAAATAAATAATATTAGAACACCAATGTAAAAATACATAAATTATTTATGGGTAACCCGACGAACAACTTTTATTGAGAATTGAAACTTGGAAGATAGCGAGAGTATGAAATAAGAAAAAGGTGACTGAAAAAGCTTGGAATAAAGCATAACCTTTTAAGAGGAAAGGAAAGCTTATAGTAAATGAGAAACAATAAGAAAAGGCAGAGCAAAGGCGAAGTTGAAGCTTGCCCATACTTTGTCTGATCTCACGTTCTCCCATCAACTTTTCGACTGATGTGAAGCTTTGTGGGGTTGAAGTTGAACCAATTTATAAAATATATAACCCTTTTCTCATTAAATTTACACTTCAATCTTATATATGTACTTAACCCTAATCTCTCTTTCCCTCTCTCTTTCTCTTCACTTTACTAGCAAACAAACAAGGGAAGAAGATAGAAGGTTTGAAATTAACTTCTTTTGTTTGCTAGTTGGAGATATGGTTGAAAGTAGATGAGAATTGATTATGATTGTCTCAAGCATTATAATGAGTGTTTTGAAAAAAAATTGTTATATGAAGTAATCTAATTTATAAACTTGGAGTTCCAAATTAGTATTCATTATATTATATTTATATGGTATGTCAAAAGTACATAAAAATAGTCTTAAAATCTATGCTTCATTACAAATTAATTCATCAACTAAAATTTAAAATTATAAATCACAAACTACAGAAGATTATCGAGAGTAAAACTTTGAGTAACTAGTAAGGTTACTTCTTTATTACTAGAAGGTCACGAATTTCAGTCACAAAAATAATTTCTTTGTAAACTAACCCTCGAAAAGCAAGAAACTTTAAGTAATGGGGTTTGCATGTAATCAATTGTACCCTTAACATAAATTGTGATCAGTAATTTAAGTTAATAACTTCAAAGATGTATTAACTTCAATAATTTCAAAGATGTATATATATAAGAGGAATGTGGACTACATAGAATAACACATCTCACTTCCTTAGTCCCTTCCAATCTTTTTGGCTTATTAGGTGAAAACCATAAAAGCCCTAACCGATTCTTGTTAGGTTCTAATCTATTGCAAAATAGAGGAAAGCGAGCAACCTTAAACATGTGGGGTTAAGAGAGCAAGAAAGAGCGTATGTCTCATCATTTCTCTTCTGTGTGAAGGCCTTGGGATCGAAAGTTCTTAATCATAACATAGAGGAACCATAATCATCTTCCTGTAATTGCAGACAGTTTGCGACAGAGAAGTTGAATCAATCTTGGTTCTGATAAGTTGCAGATTGTGGAGTATGGACTGGAATAGAAAATAATAATAGTTAAACGTCAGAGAGAGGTATGGAGACAGGTTCTTATACTCATGTTTACCATCTTTTCTTTCTTTTCGAGGCTACTGAGAAAAGTTGGTGGCCAGAAAAGCAATAGGAGGGTCTGTACTGTGGGTGTCACCTGAACTATACTGTTTCTTTGAAGAGAGAGAGAGAGAGAGAGAGAGGGGAAGAAGCTAGTCTAGCTATAGTGAAAGTTTTTAAGTTTTAACACTAATCTCGGGATTTTCAAGCCCTTATATAAAAATCTGCAGTTATGGAGTCCGCGAATTTCCATCACCAACATCAGCTTCAAGACCAACTTGTTGGGTCTTCTTCTTTAACTACACCGTCTAGCTATGGAACTTCAAACTTCCATGGTTGGACTCAAAACATCAGTTTGTGAGTTCTCTCTCTCTACCTAACTAAGTTCAAGCTTGTGTGATGAATATTTTACCTGTTACACTAGTACTGTATCAGGATTTGGAATCAACTCCTTTTCTACTTTTTCTTTTTTGATTTGATGTACATTAATCAGATGCTGCCCAAAATTGAAAACCCATGTGCCAGTTTTTGATTTTTTATCAATCCGAGTTACTTTAACACAATTGCTAGTTTACTAGGGTTTTGAACATTTCAGATGTGTTCAAACTTCAGGAAAAAGTTTCTGTAGAAATTTCACTTGCAAGTTTTTTCCTGTCAAAACTCTGCATGCAGGAACGCTGGAATCATCCGCCCTTTCAACAGTTCCATGGTACAAGATTTGGGCTTTCACTGGAACAACACTGGAGGAACATTCAACAACCACTATGCTTATGAACTACAACTACCAAAAATTAAAGGAGAGCTCTCAGGGTGTTTCCCCAATTTTACTGACATGTCAGTGGACAGTCCCTCCAGTACTGTAGAGGATTCTAATCTGTCGTTTACAAACTATGTTAAGAATGAGCAGAAAGATCTGAATGATCTTAGGGCGAATCTCTTCCTCAAGACTATATCTTCTGGTTTTCCGATCAGTGGGCACGAGTCATCAGGAGAAATTTACACTCAGAACTCCTCTATGCTCAGGAGTGACCTGCCTAACCGAGGGAAATTTAGACAGATTCAGATACATCCTAGTCTAAATGTTTCCAACTTGAATCAATCAATTTCAGGATCTTTTGACATGAACTTACAGGCTTCAGATCTCTTGAGCTCTACAAGTTCTAGTGGGGGTTTTGGCCAGCCCTGTAATGACATTCTTGCCATGTATAAAGACAACTTCTCCTTTAGTCTTGATCAAATGCAGCAATCAAGGCAAAGGCCCTCTAGTAAAGTGAGTTCTTTCTCTCTTCATCTTTTGAGTAGCCATTGATGTTAACTTAGACTTGCAGAGTATTTCATACCATCTCGTTAACTGTGAACTAGCTACTAATAGTATCATCTGCTATAATTCGTGATTCAAAACTCAAAAGAGAAAGTTGGATCCTTTTATAAGTTAGGGGGGGACTAAAGGTGTTACCTTCAGCTTTAAACATACTTAAAAAACGATCCTCTTTATCAGAAGAATCAGTCTTTTCTTAATATATATATCTCTTTAGAATATAAACTTTTCATTTTTAATGCTTTGTGATGCATAGATATTAGCCTCCTTCGGTCCAAAGAGGCCTAACAGCTTGATGGAGCCGAAGGCAACCCAAGCTGCAGCCAAGAAGTCACGAGTGGAGTCACGCGCCGCCTCCTGCCCACCATTGAAGGTGCGTAAAAGGGTAAAATGAGAGACACCGTTTTCAGTTGGATACATTTTCTGTGTGAAAGAATGATTTAAGGACTCAGAAGATCATACATGAACATACCTGAATACAATTTTCTCTCTTGTTCTAAGGTGTGATTATAATTAAACAGATTAGGAAAGAAAAGCTAGGAGATAGAATCGCAGCTCTGCAGCAGCTGGTTGCACCTTTTGGCAAGGTAATTTAGCATTTAGTTTAAGGTTTTAAATTGTTGGAAGTGGAGATCACGAAACCCTAGAGAATATATGTTCTTTTGAGTCTGGTTTTCGATTAAAGAAAAAGTTTTGATGGCATCTGTTGTTTTTTAATTTGATTTGACGTATAAATTTTCTGCATGATCTTGGGGTGGGTATGATTTCAGACAGACACAGCATCCGTACTAATGGAGGCTATTGGTTACATCAAATTCCTTCAAAACCAGGTCGAGGTACTTTCACTTTCCCAACATTCTTCTTCCATGATCAACCTTCAGGTGAAGAACAGCGATCATAAAAGAACAAGAACAAAAGTCAATAGTTTAATGTTTAGTGTTTGATTATTTGCTGCAGACACTAAGCGTCCCATACATGACGGCGACTCGCAGCAGGTTTCAGGTGGGCGGTGGAAATGAGGAAGTGAAAAAGAGAGATTTAAGAAGCCGAGGGCTGTGTCTGGTGCCGTTGTCTTGCATGTCATACCTAACCAGCGACGCTGTCGGAGGCGGTGGAGCCATGTGGCTGCCGCCTAATTTTGGCGGCGGAACTTAAGTTTACACTTGCCTCATTTTTCATACGGACAAGATCAGGAACATGAAGTTCCCGTATTCTAGGATGTTTTAGTGGAGCAAATTTGGTCACCTTGAGGAAAAGAGGTTACGAGGTTGAACAGATTTGATCCACTAACGAATTGATTGTTACCCCAATCTCTTGTAACTTAATTGATGATGAACTGCAATCGTTTAAACATTATCCGTTTTATCAAACTCTTGCAACGCTCCAGACAAAGAAATCCGTAGACTTGAAGGAGATGATTAAAACTCGAAGCAACTTGTAAACAAGAAGAAGAAATGGATAATTCCGATAAAGACCTCCGAAGCAAATAAGCCAACCGAAATCACCGAGCTGTAAGTCAAAATTTGGTTGATTGACCAAAAATTAGTTGTTTGATTAAGTTAAACAGGTATTAAACTTGTTTGATAATTGGTTAGTTGGTTGACTAATTCAATCCAATTAATCAAAAATCAATCAGTTGGTGCCTGATTACCTTAAATTTAAAATACGAAAATACTCACATTTTCACCTTTGACTATTAAATCATCAACATTTACTCTTTACCTAAGTCTAATTTTGAGACCACCTACAATATTTTGAGAATCAAATCTAAACTAGTAAGACATTCAAATCTAAACTAGTAAGACAAGTTCAAAGTTTAAAAGGTTTAGCTAATATTAGACTGTTATAAAAATAGTTAATATTAAATAAAGTTAAAGAATTTAAAATTGATTGAGAAAGACTAACTTTATCCATGAAAATTTTAAAATTTAATTAAAAACGAAGACTATTAAATACAAATTAATCATTTATTTTAATATATAAAAACTGATTATTCTACTAAAACTAATCGATTAATTAATAAACTAATCAATTTTTATCTGCAAAAATTATTAAACTAAATCAAACCAAAAAGTTAAAAACTAAACTAAAAAATTGATTATTTCAAAGTTTTTATTGTTATTATTGTTAGAAATGAGAAAATAATTTGAACCGAACTTAGCTCAAATATTAAAAATGTATTTAGATTAAAATTTGGACAAAATAAGAGGGTCGGTCAAAATATTCCTATACATATAATCAAGTTTAGTTATCTTATTTATGTATTTTTAATAAGCTAATTTTAGACCTATTCAATAAGTAAGTTAAAATTTTTAAATATACTTAAAATTTAAACAAATTCAAATTCAAACTCATTTATTTAAATATGATCAAATTTAAATTTAAATTGATTTTAAAATTTGTATGATTTGTTCATCATTTTTAATTATTACATGCTTTTAAAAATTCTATCATTAAAAAAAGAAGCAAATATATTTTATTTTAAAAATAAGATTTTTTTTATTTTAATTAATCAATTCGTACCTATTTTTATTAAATCTCGTCGCACATTAATATAATAAATACACAATTAGCACACGTAACGAAAACAGTTGATCCAACCCTTTACTTTGACATGTTCGTCATATCATTGGCAGGGTCAATTTATGCTTGGCACAGCCAACTGGAGCGTGACAAGACAACATCTCTAGATTCCCAAGTCTTAATCCATTGCAGAAGCCAACAGCCGCAAGACTTTCCTTTTCTTGCGCCTACATAGATACCTCACATTAAGTTCTATCTCAATCACTTGATTGAGTAATCTTTCAAACTCAACCCTTTGAAGCTGACTTCGTCTTGATCCATTAACATTACCCAAATATTTTTAACTGTGTGCTTTATAAATTTTGTGTATAATAAAATTTTCAAAATTCAAATAAAATAAAATATTTAACTGATATTTTAGATTATTAAACTTTAATATAAAATTATTTAAATTAAACAATATCGTTAATGTCAAATCAAACCACTAATTTGTTATCTCTGCTGTAAAATATTGTATAATGGTTATTATTTAATTCATAAAGTCCGGCTAATAGTATTAATTTATCAAAATCTGTACAAATTATCCCTCTGGAAGAGACGTATGGATTTAATACTAAACTTATGACTTTTGGGATGGCAATTTTTGACTTATGGACATAAATTTAGTTATTTTCAATAGATCAGTTCATAGATTAGGTTCAGACTCAGACTGATTTGAAACTCAATTATTCTAAATAAAATGACATCGTTTTATTTAAAAGAGTTAAGTCTCAAATAAACTTTGACCTAGGTAACCCAGATCTAATTAAAAAAAGAGTTGTTTTATATTTTTAACTTTTAAAAATTACTTTAAAAAATTTAGTGAAGTCGACAGCATATTTATTGCTTGTATTACAAATTAACATTATTTAACGATTTCAATTTTTATTTAGTTTGTAGGGATATAATTGGAAATTACATAAAATACCGTTGCATATCAAACACTATAATAAGAATCCAACCAACTTTTCTATTATAAATTTATAATTCTTATAATTATTCAAACATGTGAATATCTTTACTTTTCATAGATTTATTTTTCGAAGAATCAAATTCCAAATTCACTTTACTTTCCTGCTACCCATACGGGACCTTAGGGTCCAAAATGTTGCAACCTTTGGATTTTACTATTTAAAATGTTATAGAATATTATTTAAGATAAGAATGTATATTATTGTAGTAAAGGAACTTTTAGTGTGCAAATGTTGAAGAATACAATTGTATAGGCTCATGTATTTTAGGTGTACATACGTTGTATGTATCGAATCTTAGTACGAGTACAGTGTATAGATATTTTCGTACAAAATTCCAGAGATTTTGATATTTTGTGCAGGGGGTGCCTTATCCAAAATCACCACCTTACATTCACGAGGCAATAGTCGGAGTGTCTGGTCTGTACGCCGGCGCTTTGAACGTTTCGTTCGAAATGACTTTTATACCCTACTGTACTTATCATCGGGGGAAAATAATTTAATATTCTCCACTCCATATTGATTATTTTCAAAAATAAAATAAAACTAGACTTTTTCAAAAAAATTTATAATTAGTTATATAATCATTAATTTTTTGATATGATAAATTTATTGTGGAATTTTACAAAATAAAAATAATAATTATCTTACTTCAGCAAGGTCACTATAGTAATTTCGCCCAACCAATATTTGGATAAAGACTCTCACGGCCTAACCTCTTCTACGATTAATCGGCGTAACCACACTCGCTCTTTCTCTTATCTTCTTCCTGGTCTTTCTTTTTATATTGGAATCACTCATTCCATTTTTTCGTCACTCTCTCTCTCTCTTCAACTGATCCGATCCCTACCTTCACTTTCCTATTCTCTCTGTTAACTTGTAAGGAATCCAAATTTGGTAAAGAAATGAGTAACTAGCGTTTACTTCCCAATCACTTAAAAGTCTCCATCTTTGGGTTAGAGAGCTTCTTCGAGGTGGTTTCAGGTGCGGCTTTGCTCTGTTTTAATTTCGTATGGGTTTATGATCGATTGATTAAAGGATCAAATCAAAGAAGCACAGTCCTTCAAAGTCGTTTATGAGTGAATACTGTGTTTTTTGAATTCTTAAGGGTTGATTTTATGTCTAAATTGGGAAACCATAAGACAGATATCTGAAGGAGTTGCTTCTTTCTCGAAGGATTTTGTTTTTCTTTTTTTTTTTAATAATGGATTTGTGGGTTTGTTGGTTTCAGTTTGTTGACAGTTGTTTTGCAGATCGAACAAGTACATTTGAAGTGTTCTGTTGGTTTTATTTGTTGTCGGATTTGAGAGAGGAAAAAAAAAGGTAAAATGGTGTCGCTGCAAGGACCAGTTATTTGCCCTGCTGTTCGAGCTAAACAGCTTGGGGTGTACACAGTTCCTGTGAATAGTCCCTTTGTGAGCAATAACGTTAAGCTTCTTAGAAGTGAGTTGTGGGGGTTTAAGGCAATTGCTGGTCGCAAGAAAAATTTGGGAATTGTGTATAGGCAATCAAATCCCCGAAAATGTAACGGGGTGCGGTGTAGTTTGAGTTCTTCGTCGGACGGTAATGGGAGCACGGCTGAAAACTTCAATGAAAACGATGAAGATTATGTTAACTCTAGCGTACTTGAAGCTGGTACGCCCATGTAATAGCTACTTAGATTTGATCTTCTATAACTAATGATACATATGAAAGTGCTATTTAGTATTTACGACTATTGGATGGAGAAACAATGGCATCAAGTGTTCTGTTTATGGAAATTTCTGGTATGGTAGATGCTTAATGTTTCAATTCAATTCCGTTTGGCCTTGTAGTTGAGGTCAAGAGCGGACCAGATGGTTTTGTCGTCAAAATGAGGGATGGGAGGCATTTGCGATGTGTCCACAACAATCCTCAAGGAGGACATTTACCGGACTATGCCCCACATCCGGCAATTGTACTGAAGATGGAAGACGGGACTGGTCTTCTTCTCCCGATAATTGTTTGTACGTATATCTCAGATTTTGATGACTACTAGTTTTTGTAATTTCATAATTGTTAGCTTTTTTTTTTCTTTATGAACACCATGAATTGCATTTTTTGCAGTGGAGATGCCTAGCGTCTTACTCATGGCAGCCATTCGCAATGTTCAAATTGTTAGTTGCGGAGTTGCCTTCTGTTATATAATAGTGGAACTGTCAAATTTTTGACTTGATGAATTCGTTCTTTTATATTCTAGAACAATGCTCTAAATAAGATTGTGATTGACATTTGCTTTTCAGGCTAGACCAACTCTATACCAAGTGGTGAAGGAGATGATCGACAAGTTGGGCTATGAAGTATGATTGAGTTTTCTTATTCTTATATTCTCTTCATTTCCTTCTTCCAAAACAATATATTTTATATTAATAATAAAAAATGCTAGGTCGGTGCACAAGAAGTATATGGGAAAACTACCGTATGTACAATGTGCATGAAAATCTGAGAAAGATGAATATGGGTTCTTTGTTTTGAGCATGAGAATTGAAAATATCCGTACCAAATTCATGATTCTGATCATTATCATTGCCAAGCACCTTTATAGGTGAAACTTGTTAGAGTGACCAAGAGAGTGCATGAGGCTTATTTTGCTCAGTTGTACCTTACAAAGGTATGTACATCTTGGTCATGCTTGGAAAATTTTTGCAGGAAGTGAATGTACATTCTGATTGGCCGTATTCATTAATGTAACAGGTTGGCGATGATTCAGAATTTGTAAGCTTTGATCTTCGCCCTTCAGATGCCATCAATATTGCCGTGAGATGCAAGGTACCGTGCATGTGTTATTTGCTATTTCCTTCTGATCTGGGTTTGAGTTTCAGCACTATTATTTTCAATCTGCCTTTATTGCAAGAAGTCTACTGTCTGTATATTTGTTCTTAAGATGCTGTGTAAACAGCCCTTTGCTTAAGAACTCCTAGGGTTATTACGAGTGAAGCTTGAATGTATTGAGTGAAACGATTAGTATTTCCTGATCCTTTGGAATGATATCTGTTTATGACCTGCGCAGGTACCAATTCAAGTTAACAAGTACCTTGCGTATAGTGATGGGATGAGAGTTATTGAATCTGGAAAGATAATGCAGTTCCCTGCTTCAGATGGCATACTTTTCACTGAATTAGATCGGTTAGTCTTGAAATCCTGAGATTTTCACAAAAGAACTGTAGCTTTCTTTTCTTTTTATGACATGAAAGTGGAAAGATCTTGTCTTTGTCCGCTTGTGACTCTGTAGAAGAGCAAGAGATTTGTTTCTGGGCTATCAAATGACTTATCTAAATTTGATTTAGTCTTATAGTAGACATAACACATGAGTAACTATTCTTAGTGTCTTGTAATAAATTAGAAAACAACTCTTTTGCTGTTGATAACTGAATTTTGTGCCGAGAAATTGGACACAGGCTACAAACTTTAGTTGTGTTTTGAGAAAACAAAGGCTGAAACTAGATGTGTGTGATTCCAGGCCCTCCAGTCAGCCTTGTCTTGACACCAAAGAGTTTAATCTTTTACGCAACATGCTGATAGCTGCAGTTGAGGAACGGTACGATGATGCTGGTATGTGTTTTTCCTATCTTTTTAGTCATTTCATTCTTCTACTAAGGCATTTAAATTGTATGTGGAGCTAGCTTTTGTTGCTAGTTTAAGAGAAATATCAATTTGCTGCATCAGCTATCAAGTAAGGACAAAGGTTTTCCGTAGATGTTGGAAGTTGATTTTGGATACTCACATGACAAGTAGAGTTAGTAGCAACATATAACAATTGCTTATTGGAAACCCTGGTTTCTTTCGACGTGTCTGTTCGCATTGACGCATCAACTCATTCCTCGTGCTTTTGTGCAGCACAATGGAGGGACAAACTTGGTCAGTTCCGTGCTAAAAGAAATCTGAAGAAATATACATAAATGGTGGGGAAGTTATCAGTGCCTGCATAGTCATAGTTTTCCTTCTACATGATTAAAATCCTTTCAAGTTACTGAGTTACATTCATGTTCCAGTTGTTCGACAAGGCGTCAAGACTTGTATATACATAGAACACCATTGTTGGAGCAGACGAGGACCAATACATGCTGTAGTGCTCGGTTTGTATGCCCCAACCACCTACCAATATCTACATATGAAATCTGTAAATAAATATATAAATGTATGTATGTATGTATGAATATGTTCTTATGAACTTTTTCTAATATAATTTCCTTGCCACTGAGCTAGTTGAATTCTCTGATTTATTATTTCATTGCGGATGCTGGAATTAAGCAAAGGGTACATTCTCTCCATCAAGTGGTTTGCGTGCACTGAAACTGATAGCCTTAACATTGTCTTCTTTTCCTCTCGTTTTCCCCTGGAATCAGTAACTTGCTTATTAGGTCTCAGACTCTCAGTAGTAATCTTGACAACAACTTCTACGGAATCTATCCATTGGATCCAAATGGGGTCGCATTGATCCTCCTGCTTGAACTAATCACGAGTTATAAACCTTCTTGCCAAGGTTTTAAATTGCGTTCTCAATTGTCATATAATCCAAAACAGCGAGAAACGAAAAACGCTTAATCGGAATAAATACGGGAATCTACTCTAGGAGAAAGCTTAATGCCAGTTGAATATGAGAGTAGTATATTAGAGGGTAAGCCTTAAATTTGTTTGAATGTGAGCAAAGGTTTTAAGTCATGAACAGGTATATGTCGTACACGGTACATTGAGTCCAAGTTTCGTGGAAACAAAAACACAGGAACAAACGAAGAAACCAATTATATTATCACTGCGCTGGAATTTCTAGCCACAAAAGGCTAGTTGCCAAGGTTTCAATTTCTAGAAGGTCCATTCCGACGGCTGTCGGAAAGCATTTCCTCCGTCAATTTAGTCAATATTTGCATTTACGTTCTTACAAGGTCAAATGATTTACTTTGTGGAAAAAACTGCTATCAATTATAAATTATTACATGATTAAAGGAAAAAAATGGATTATCTGTCTAATCTCCATTCCACGTATGATTTTAGTGTTAGGACATGTCGTTAACGTAATTAATTAACCGCCGTAGTTACACGCCAGCCAGATTCCCGCCATAGTTAAGGAAAGTCCTGAGCCTCCACGTGGCAAGTTGGATCCGTGTAAATAGCTTATTCTACAAATTCAGCTCTTTTCTTCTGTTCTGTTCTGTCTGTTGTCTTAAAACCGCTTTTAAACGTTTCTTTCTATTACAACACTTAGATGTCCGGTCCCGCTCTGTTTTTTCCCAGCTGTAACAGTAGTCACCTAACGTAAATTGTACTTCATGAGAAGAGATTCAACGGTCACGGAATGTTATTTGAAGTCTTCAGGTCTCAATTCGCAGCGTTATATTGACGGTTTTTTATTTTTATGGGAAGCTGTTGCTTTGTCGATTCGTTTCTTGGTTGATTTCCAGTTGCCGACATGTCGAGTCCTTTGGATCTCTTCTGTGAGTGGAGTTTTTTTTTTGGTCGTTTTAGGGTTTGAATTATCTGTTGCTTGATGGTTTAACGCTGTACGTTACTGGGTTAATGACGTTTTTGTCGTTAAGATGTTTAATAATTCTGAAAAGGGTAATCTTGGTTTAATATGTACGTTGTTTATATTATGGGCATTCCAGTTTATATTTTATCAATGTTCTTTATTGCTTTAAAGGTTTTGATGGGTCATCTGGAAATGATGAGAGGAATGAGAGAAGAGAACGAAAATCGGATTTTGACAACTGGGAAGAAGATAGGAGGACTGGAATTGGGAATTTGAAGAAGAAGGCAATGAAGGCTTCTAGTAAGTTTAGGCGTTCGCTCAGGAAAAAGAGCAAGAAGAAGACTAGTGATCCTGGGAATTCTGCTGCAATCGAGGATATTCGGGATGTTGAGGAGCTGCGGCTTGTCGATGCCTTTAGACATGCCTTGATTGCAGATGATTTGCTTCCTCCTAGACATAATGATTATCACATGCTGTTGAGGTAATCTTCTATCTATTAACTTCGCAGAACGAGTTGGGGTAGCTGTTATTTACCTGCAAGGACTTGAAGAACATCAGGTTATGGCTGGTCCAGCCAAATTTTTTATATATATTTCAATACCCAGGTTCGTCTTAAAAATAAAGAACTTTTTACAGATTTCTGAAAGCAAGAAGGTTCGACATCGAGAAAGCAAAGCAGATGTGGCGCAATATGCTTCAATGGAGGATCGACTATGGTACGGACACAATTATGGAGGTAAAAACATTTTAAGACTTGTTTTAGCACTAATTCAATACTTTGTCCTTTAAACTTGTATTTATTATCTATCGATCCCTGATTCTGCTGCCCTGCCCTTCATTTTCTAATTATTTCTGCTCTTGTGGCAAATCTTTCAACTTTTGTAAGGTGATATTGACTTTTGTTTTCAGGATTTTGAGTTCAGTGAATTGGATGAAGTTCGAAAGTATTATCCTCAGGCTTATCATGGAGTAGACAAGGATGGAAGGCCCATCTACATTGAAAGATTGGGAAAAATCGATCCCAGCAAACTCTTGCAAGTTACAACAATGGAACGATACGTTAGATTTCATGTGCAGGAGTTCGAAAAGTGTTTT
The DNA here is from genome assembly GCA_025629825.1 of Erythroxylum guanchezii. Lineage (NCBI taxonomy): Eukaryota > Viridiplantae > Streptophyta > Magnoliopsida > Malpighiales > Erythroxylaceae > Erythroxylum > Erythroxylum guanchezii. Next base: position 1,272,941 of record JAOTAX010000002.1, read on the forward strand.
GCAATCAAGTTTCCAGCTTGCTCTATTGCTGCAAAGAGACATGTAGATTCAAGCACTACTATTTTGGATGTTCAAGGCGTGGTATGCCTCTTGTTGCTACTATCTTTACGATTGATCTTAAACTTAAGCTCCACTTTGTCTTTAGACCAGTAAGAGTACTTATATATGTTTGTTGCTTGTTTGACTCTTTTTTATAGGGTTTAAAAAACTTTACAAAGTCTGCACGAGAACTTGTTATGAGGTTGCAGAAAATTGATGGTGATAACTATCCTGAGGTATAGTTTAGTTTCTTCAGATATTTGCAGCTTAGTAGGTCTTAAAATTTAGTTAAGAGTGTCTTCTATCAGAATATCTAAACGATTAATTTTGCAGACACTTGGTCGTATGTTCATTGTAAATGCTGCTCCTGGTTTTAAACTGCTTTGGAACACAGTGAAGTCATTTCTTGATGCCCAAACAGCATCAAAAATTCACGTTAGTATTAATTCTTTAACCTCTTGTTTTGTTCTATTTAATGTTTTTGTTATATAGTCTGGACAAGGTTTGACAGAGTTTGAGTCTTGCTTCAGGTCCTTGGCAATAAGTGTCAGAATAAATTGCTGGAAATAATTGATGCCAGGTACTGCACAAGCTTATGAATATACATTTATTTGTTGTTCTTCCAATTGCACTTTTGTTTACTAACAGACAAGTTCGGCAATGATCTCAGTGAATTGCCTGAGTTTCTAGGTGGTAGCTGCACATGTGCTGATCAAGGAGGTTGCATGAGATCTGATAAGGGGCCATGGAAAGATCCAAACATCTTAAAGGTTTGACTTTTTTGTTAATTTTAATGTATATCTGTCGTTCCAAGATTCTTAAGTATCTCTTTAATAAGCATGTACATTTCACACACGGTATAACTGCAATGCAGATGGTTCTTAGTGGCGAAGCTTTGTCCTTCAGAAAAATAGTCACAGTTTCACATTCTGATGGCAAGATAATATCTTGTCATAAGCCACGCAATGCAGTGGTACATTCCAGAACACTGCTTCTCTTTAGAAGTGTGATTACTCTTTTAATATAATGATTACATCGTATATCCTTTAATGCAGGGTTCATATTTTCTTTTATGTCAGATCAAAACCAGTGATGTGTCTGCTGCAGAATCAGGATCAGAAGTGGAAGATGCTGGTTCTCCTAACCCAACTACAAGCTATTTGCTTCCCAGATTGGCTCCTGTCTCTGAAGAAGTAAGTTTTATTGTTAACATTGATGAGTTTCATGACAAGTGCTTTTTACTGTTTACCTTGATGATTTTTATGAATTCGCAATTGCATTTCTGCTGTTGAACTTCTTCTGCATCCATGAGTTAATAAGTTGCATTATTATCTTAGAAGAGCAGTGATTGCGTGTGTGGCAAGCTCTCATAGCCGATACTTACACCTTTAGATAAATTGACAGGCAAGAGGACTTGGAAAAGCAACTCTTAGTAGCGAAGTCTCTGAATATGAAGAATGTATACCTATGATTGACAAGACCGTGGATGAAGGATGGAAGAAATATGCTCTTTCTAGTGACCTAGATACTTCTGCAGGTTGGAGATATGTACTTATTAATGATCATCGAGTTGCTAACGCTATTTTATATCAATGAACTGGATACTCATCGAACTATTGCAGGGACACCATCACTGCCAAGGGTAGAAAAAACACCAGACAGGATCCGCACCCACATTTGGTCCATGCTCATGGACTTCTTTGTAACCCTCCTTACTTTCATCTACTCATTGGCATTTTGGGTGCCCAAGAAGATCTCTGTCTCCAATTCGAAAGAGTTAGACTACCCATCTCCTAGTCCCAGCTTGACAGAGGTGGATGTCCTCCCATCTGTCTTGAAAAGGTTGGGTGAACTTGAAGAGAAGGTTGATATGCTACAGACAAGGCCTTTCAAGATGCCCTGTGAGAAGGAGGAGCTGCTGAATGCTGCAGTTTGTCGCGTGGATGGATTAGAAGCAGAGTTAATTGCTACCAAAAAGGTAAGCACTACATATGTTCTTATAATATCTTGATTTGAGCAACAGAGTAATTGTAAACAATCACTACTTACATGCCTTTCATTTACTTTCGGACTGATTATGTTCTTTCAAGTGAATCAACAACAGCTTGCATCTTCAGTATGCAAGCTATTGTTGCCTTTATGTTCTAAAACTATCATACCTCGTCTTCTGTGACTCAATTTTTCTTGGAGCTCTGAATAGTATGTGTATCTGTGACTCACTCCTCATCTTTGACAGGCTCTGCATGATGCTTTAATCAAGCAAGAAGAACTACTTGCTTATATAGACAGACAAGAAGAAGCCAGGTTACAGGTAAAGTTTAAAAATTTACTCTTTTGACCTAAACTTTCCCTGTAATGATTAATCACTGAACCAGGTAAATTTTGTCTGATGCAGAAAAAGAAGTTCTGTAGGTGAAGAGGGTATATCTGTGCAGGAGGGATCTTATTGGTTTTCCACGTTCATACATGTATAGAACAACAAGATTTCTGTTTGTAATGAAAACTCAGGAATTGCTTTACATCGCCAGCAATCTTGAGATGAGTGGAGCTTCCCATCCAGAGGAAAGCGAGATGTTTAACATTGCCATGGATTTGCTTAGTCTGGAAACCAGAAGCCATACATAGATGAACACTACTACTAATACTACACTGTTCTTTTCTTCTTTTTTTTTTTTGAAACTACTACTACAATTTATCATGGCATAAACTCTCATATTTTTAAATTTATTATTCTTTTTATATTATTGTGTTATTTTTAATCTATATATCTCATACGATATAATATTAAAAAGAGATTAAAACTATGAAATATGAAATAAATAGTGTGATTGATAAATAATAATTTTAAAGATATGATAATTAAAATAAAAAATTAAATTAGTGTCTCTTTTCTATTTAACTTTTCTTAATATTATAATTTTTAATATTTAAAATGAGTGATACTATAATAAACTTAAAAGTCTTATTATTTATAGTAATGTTTCAAAAATTAGACCAGAAGTAAATCCGTAAAACAATGAGTGTAAGGATTAAAATATTCAACTGTTATTAGATCGTTATAAAACTGATTAAAAATTAAATAGAATTAAAAATTTTGAAATATGATTGAAGGAGATTGTCTGTGTCTATCAAAGAATTTCAACTTTAATTAAAAACAGAGACTCTTAAATAAAAATTAGTTAGTTTATTTTTATTTATAAAATTGATTAATTAACAAAATAATTGATTAATAAATTAACAGCTTTTAATAATAAAAATTATTAAAGTAACTAAAAAATAAAAACATAAACCGAAAATTTTATCAACTCAAGATTTTTACGATTAAACTGACCAAATCAGTTAAGAGCATGTTTTTAATTGAACCTAACGGCTTTATTTATTGGGATTTACTTGGTTTTTATAATCCTTAAATAGGTTTTTATGAAATATCGAACTTGTCTGAGTGTCTCACAAACGCAATGTCCGTTTCTTACATGCAAGTGTGACGTTGACTTATTAAACAAAAATCGTCTCCTCATTTGTTTATATTATTTGTCAATTTCCTCCTAAACACACAACTCATTGTCGGAATTTTCAACCCAATAATCACTTTCAATTTGATGAAAACCATGTTTTTCCTGACCCACTTGGACATGGTAGGTTGAAATGAAGCCAAAAAGTCATTTTTTATATGATATTGTTTATTACGATAAAGACATTTTTTCCAGTAATTTGGGTCGATTTTAATTTTTATAATTTAATCTTTTTCTGACATGTTAATTCCCTTGAATATATAAAAAATAACAATTACTTATCTATTATAATTACATTATGATAAAAATTTAAGTAATATTTATAAACTTTAAAAAATCTTCACTTTTAAACACTTATCTCATTTCAGGGTCAATATGGTTTGCTTGGTCAACTTGAGTTAATTAAGGTTTGGACCGAGTTTTATTTTTTTAAATAATTTTGGGTTATGATTTGAGTTTAAGCTCGATCATTTTTTAAGAAGTGATTCATTTTTAATTTTTTAATTAAATATATATATTTAATTGTATTTGATTTGAGCCCAATTGACCTTCAGCCTGTGATTTCAATTGAACTTAAGGTAAATTACAACTAATTTTATTGTGATTAGTGCTTACAAACCCTTAAATTAGTACCCTTGGAGAAATTTGAAATTAATCAATATTCACAAGAGACGATATGGAGCCAATTTAGTGTTTGAGATGTTAAAGATACCAATAGTGAATAGAGTGAGTAACCCAATGTTCCTTTTCTTTATCCAGGAAACATCATGATCAAGCTTACAAGATCTAATCAATACTTAAGAAGGAAAATAAATTCTAACAACTTAACTTTGAGAATAAATGGTTGCTTGAAAACAGTTTTATGGAGGTTGTGTCCTGTGCTTGGTATCAAGATCGGACCGAAGGTGTATTAGACAAAATTTGTACTTGTAGTGCGGCCATAATTGATTGGCAGAACTCTCAGGATCATAATTTTAAAGATCGGATTGTTCTTTTAAAGAGAAGAATCGACGCTGCTTGCCAGGCTAAAGTGGATGATGTGTCTATTGTGAGGCTTAAAACTGAACTCTCGACCCTCCTTGCACAGGAGGCCGTTTATTGGAAACAAAGGTCTAAAATTTTTTGGCTTAAATATGGGGAAGAAAACTCTAGATTCTTTCACGCTCAGGCCTCACGTAGAAAGCGGATTAATCATATTGAGTTTTTGGAGGATGTTCACGAAAATGCTGTGTCAGATATGGATGCTATGTGCTTTATTGTTATGGACTATTTCAATGGCCTTTTCGCAGCTCCCTTATCAGCACCGAATACTGCAGAGTTTGATTGTATTACCCGGGTGGTGACGAATAGTGATAACTCTTCTCTATTGGCCCCCTTTACTATGGAAGAGTTTAAAACGACCATATTTGAAATGCACCCCGACAAAGCGCCTAGCCCTGATGGTATGAACCTAGCCTTTTTCCAGAAATGTTGGGATACGGTAGGAGCTGACATTCTCTCTCAGAGTTGCAGGTGGTTGGAGAATTGTGTTTTCCCCGACTCTCTGAACAACAGTACTATTGTCCTCATTCTGAAAAAAGATAAGCCTAGTAGTATGAAGGATTTAAGGCCTATCGCTCTCTGTAATGTGATTTATAAAATCATAGCCTAGGTTATTGCTAATAGACTCAAGGTTCTTCTTCCTTGGATTATCTCCCCCTTGCAGTCAGCGTTTGTTCAAGGAAGACTAATATCCGATCACATTATGGTTGCTTTTGAGATTGTTCATTATATGAAGAATAAAGGAAGGGGCTCTAGTGGTGATGTTGCGTTTAAGATTGACATCAGCAAGGCGTACAACAGAGTCGATTGGGGTTATCTTGAATTTATCCTGATAAAACTGGGTTTTGATGTTCGGTGGGTTAAATGGATCATGCCTTGTGTTTCTACCGTTCAGTACTCGATTGCTTTTAATGACAAAATCGTGGGCCCTTTCATCCCTCATCGCGGACTTAGACAAAGACCCACTCAGTCCCTATCTTTTCATTTTATGTGTTGAAGAGTTATCTGCTCTCTTGAGGAAGGTTGAGTCTCGAGGCGGTATTCATGGTATTACCATTTGCAGAGGAGCTCCCAGTGTTTCGCATCTATTTTGTGCTGATGACAGCTTGTTTTTCTTTAAAGCTTCTTCGACGGAGTGTTGCAACAATAAGCGGATCCTCGCCATGTATGAGAGAGCGTTGGGTCAATCGATTAACTATCAAAAATTGGGGGTCATGTTTAGCTCAAATACGAAGGAGGAGGTGAAGCAGGATGCAATTTCGATTTTGGGGGTCTCAAATCCAATTGATCATGGCCGATACCTGGGTCTCCCCTCTCTAATTGGGAGAAATAAAAAACAAATTTTTGCTTTCTTAAAGGATTGACTCAGTAAACGTATTCACAACTGGAAAAATCGTCTGCTTTCCAAGCCGGGCAAGGAGATCGTTCTCAAGACTATCACTCAAGCTCTCCCTATGTTCTGTATGAGTGTCTTCCTCCTTCCTAAAGGTATTGGTGACGAGTTACACAACATAATGAATTCTTTTTGGTGGGGGTCTTCCTCCGACAACATATCTAAACTTCACTGGGCCAAATGGGAGAGACTATGTGCTCCGAAGAAATTGGGTGGTATGGGTTTCCGTGATTTACATTGCTTTAATCGTGCGATGCTTTGTAAGCAAGGTTGACGATTCTTGTCTCACCCGACTTCGCTGCCAAGTAAGTTGTTTAAAGCTAAATATTTCCCAGACTGCAATTTTTTTTATGCTAGAGAAGGTCGGAATCCTAGTTTAATTTGGAGGAGCATTTTTTCGGCACAACATTTGCTGCGCAAAGAGCTCGTTGGAAAGTGGGAGATGGAAAATCAATCTCAGTTTTTAAAGATCCCTGGTTGAATCGTGATGAGGGTTTCGTTGTGCATTCTGCTTCGTTAACCGGTATGGAGAATATGACGGTTAGTGATCTTTTTAATTCGGATAACTCGGGATGGGATTACTCTTTTGTTAATGGCATTTTAGCACCGGCTGATGCTTCACAGGTTTCAAAATCCCCATTTCACCATTGTTGCCTTCTGATCACTTCTGCTAGCATTTTACTAGGGACGGTTTGTATAGTGTTAAATCGGGGTATAGGATTGCTACTGTTCAGTATTCTTCTATTTCCTCTTACTTGGTTGATAGCCACTGGAATTCTCTTTGGAATGCTCAGCTTCCCCCGAAAATAAAGGATTTCCTCTGAAGGCTATTGCGTGACTTTGTGCCCTGCAAACAGAGACTTTTGGCTAGGGGCATCACCCTCGATGTTTCTTGTAACAAATGTGACCTGATTGAAACCATGGATCATGTGTTGCTCTCTTGCTCCCATGCTAGAAAAGTGTGGAATGCTGCAGGTATCTCTTTACAGGGTGATGACATTAAACGCTGTATCTCATCGGTGTTAGTGGGTAAAAATTTTGTTTTGGGTCACCGGATTTTAATGATTTGTTGGAGCCTTTGGTTCCATCAAAATCTGTTGTGTTGGGAGCAGAAGGATACTCATCCGAATGCCATTATATCTTTTGCTGATGAGTTTCTTGCGAATTGGAAAGAGGCAACTTGTGCTTTTAATTAGATACAATCGAATGGCAACACTCTTTCTCGATGTCATTCTTAGAGTAAGCCTGACGTGGGATGGTTGAAATGTAATGTTGATGCATCGGTCTCGACAGGAGACAACAGCTCGGGTTTTGGGGTTGTCCTCAGGGATGATCATGGTCGGTTTGTAAAGACTCTCTCGGGCCACATATCTTGTTGTGTGGATGCTTGTCTTGCAGAAGCAATTTCCATCAAAGAAGCTCTGGCTTGGCTCAAGGATCAACGCCTGGATAGAATTATCATTGAGTCGGATTGTTTAGAAGCAATTAACCATATTAATAACTCATCCAGTAATTTGCTAGAGGTTGGTACAGTGTTTGCTGAATGTCTCTCACTTAAGAACAACTTCCACCATTTGTCCTTCCATTGGACTTCACGGAATGCTAATAAGGTTGCTCATTCGTTAGCAAGGGTCGCTTTGTTACATGCAAACCGGTTTGAGTGGGATTCTATCCCAAGTAGTATTGTTTCTGTTCTTCTTTGTGATTGTCCGTCGCTTGTAATCAATTCAGGAGAGGTTTTAGGTCCAGGTGTTATAGGGTAAAGCCTATTGGCTTTGGGTTTAGTTGCTTCTTCTAGTTTTGATTTCTCGTTTTTTTTAATGAATTTGCTTAGCTTCAAAAAATAAAAAAACAACTTAAGATCAATTCTTCGGTCCGTTAATGGTGCAAGATGGCATTCTTAACTGAAACATATGCGTAAACCAGGGGCAAGAAGATCCATCTGATGTCAAATTGTTTCAGAAACTGTTTATACAAGTAGGATTATGACAGATTGAGGTATAGGAATGGCAAAGGTTGGATTAGAAAATGGTACTGAGAATTTTAAGGACAATAACACAGTTTCAACTATCATGAAACTGATTCGCTTTCTGGTTCACAAGATGGAGCAGTGACTATAAAAATCATTACCAACGACATACCAGACTTCACATCTTCTACATGTCTGTGGAGGATTAGGAACAGGATCTTTCTTCGAAGGGTCGTCCTTCTTCTCTTCCTTTGAAGGCCCTACACTCACAATTGATGCACATCTTCTAAATTTCCTCACCTTGTTAATGATCCTCACTGGATCAGCTTCACCAATGACAGTGACCGTGTGCTTTGATGGGTCAAGCACAATGGAAGTTATGCACTCAACTTCTGCAATTAACTTCATTACCTTCTGCCTGCATTTTGAACAGAGCAATTGAACTGACATAATGGTTTTCTGCGAAAAAAAGAAAAAGAACAAAGTCAGAGTCAGAGTCAAGACTCCTGTGTAGTTTCTTTCTACTGGCTCAGGTGATTCACAAATTTATCTCCCAGCAGGAACTGAACGGTGTCAGTACAAGCAGATCTT
>JAOTAX010000002.1:1281585-1307544 GCA_025629825.1 Erythroxylum guanchezii
AACTTTACATGTGACACTTGTCACTCATCCATCTCTTAAGGCTTTAACTAGTTCTCATTTAACTAGTCCAACCAACTTCAATATTTTTACTACAATTGTCTCCCAATTTTCAATATCATTTTCTTACAAATTCTAAAGTCATCAATAAAATTCATCAATATCATTTGACTCTCATTTCTATTTCCATTTATCAATTTACTTGCCCAAGTAGCATTTTTCCTAGTCTAGTAATATAACCAACATTTTCGGGAATTTTTTTTCCTAAAATTCAACAAAATTCTAAATCAATAAACCTTATCACCAAATATTTGAATTCAGCAATTTATACTCTCCAAATCAGTCTGCAGCACAATATAATCCACAATTCACATTGTAAACACATTTATGAATCAATTATACCTGGTAATTGTCAATGAATGCATGTACAATCACTTTAATGTGTGCAAAAAATCAAATTCACGTGCATGTATGCTAACAATATGCATGAGCATAAAAATACATTTTTCTTAATCTCTCATTGATCTCACATGTATCGTATTTTTGGGTTCTAAGTCTTAATATAAGAATAGGATGTTACACAAAGACTTATTGATGATCGTCAATTTGATGAGTTAAAGGCTGATTTTAGAAGTAATGTAAACACTCCAACATTGTCAACACTTGTTCAAATTTTAAAGCATGCAGTTACTGTCTACACGCCATAAATGTTTACATGTTTTTAAGATCAATGGAATCATTATCATGATTCAAGTTTTCTTCTTTGTGGTGAAGATATCGGTGTTGTAGGGAAGAGCTACTCTAATATGGTCACTTATAATTCATCAAATGATGAAGTTTATTGTAATTTTCGGAAGTTTGAGTTTGTTGGAATTTTATATTCTCATGTGTTAAGGTTTTTAATTTGAAAAACATTTTGAGAATACCGGGTAAGTATATTTTGAAAAGATGGACTTGGAAGTAAAATCGTGGAACGTCGATAGTAAAAACTCCACTATCAATGAAAGTGAAATGGATCTTAAAATGTTGTCAAGTATAACGTACAAAGAATTGCGTGCATTAAGCATGCAATTGGTTACAAAAGCAGCAGAGAGGAGAGATACTTGTAAAATTGTGAAAGATCAGCTTCTCAATATGTTGAAGATGGTTGATGAGATATTGCAAGGTGAGAAAATAGTTGATTAAGAGAACCTAATATCACAAGATGAAGAGTTGACCTAATGGTCAAATACTGAAATGAATCTGATCAATCAACCTAACATTAATTTTGATCAAAGGAATAACATTAAAGGTGTCAAAATAAAGACAAAACCTACATTAAGTAAGAGATTGAAGGGTGGACTAGAGAAAAGTTCAAGGAAAAGAAAGAGGGTAAAAAAAATGCAAGACTTCAACAAATATAGCAGATTCGAAACCTATCCCCCTTTCCAATACTCAAGTTATATTTTTGTTGATTTTATGCTTTCAAATCTTTAATGTATATAATTTATATTATGATACTTTTAAGTATTTTTTGCTTTAACTACTCTATTTAGGATTCTGAAGATAATTCCCAACATATTTGTATTATCTCCAGCAGATAACATCCCATATTACATCAAGATCAGGTTAGGTTTCAGTAATTAATAATGTCGCATATGTTGTTTTACTTATTTTAAATTTGTTATGACAAATAGCAAATGCAGCCACTTTCTGTTTTGATGGATTTTACAAGTATGGTTTATAATCATGGAGACTGTAGACCACAGTCTCAAGTTCTACTTCTGATATTGTCTTTTGGGTATAATCGTTAAGTGATTTCAATTTTGTATTTATAAACCACTTGGTTATAACAAATATGAAATGCAGTCAATTGGTGTTTGTATGGATAACACAACTATGCTTGACACTCATCATCATTCTGGAACAAATTCTCAGGTATTATTTATGATATTTTCTTTTTATATTATTTGTAATATTTTCTTTTTGTAATTGGTTATTAATCTTCGAACGATTTATCATGTTAGGTCATTAATGCAGAAACAAGTAAACAAAGTATTAATGCTATTATCCCACCTTCAATGCACTTAACTGATTTACTTATGGTAATTTGAAGAAAGTTTTTGTCTTAATTTCAATTTTTATTAACAATTGCATTTCATGTTTATAATTGTATTAATTAATTAAAATTCATTTTGATTGATAGGCACAACAAACATTTGGTTTTGAAAATTTGGGAGAAGCAAACAATTTAGGAGTTGGTATTTTCAACGAGAACTGTGGTTGTTGTCTTCATGCTGAAAAGTTTTGTCTTTGTAAAAGAGGAGTCTGAAGTAAATTTAGCAGACTGAAGTTCATTCATTTACTACAATGTAATCCATTTCCATTTTGAAGTTAATTCATTTATTGCAAAATATAAAGAAAACAACATGTTCTTATATTTACTACAAAATGTTAAGAAATTGCAATGTAATTCATTAACTCATTAACTACAGAAAACAACATGGGATTGTAATTCTAGAATTTTGGAAGTTAAATGTGTTAAGTCACGGATGTGACTTAACTTGCACAGTCATGCATGAAAGTCACGGCGGTGCATGAGTTAACTTGCAAGACCATGCAAATCAACATGCACGACTGTGTATGAGTTAACTCTGATGAATTGCACGGTCGTGCATTTAGGCTTTGATATGGTTTACAAATTAATCCACCCTTTTTACAAATTAATCTAATTAATATTTATACAACTTTGACCAATTTCATTTGATTCTTATTTATTCAAATGACAACCAATTTCACTATATGAATTAGAGTACAATAAAACTAAATTCAATACAACATTTTTCCGCTTTTTCTCAAGCAAAACAAACACTACTAGAATATGAAAATAAATAATGTAAACAACAAATTTTCCAACATTTTCCTCCATTTTACTCAAGTAAAACAAACAATACACAACAATTTTTCCAACTAATAGTAAAAGATGTCAACGATCATTTCAATAAGCACAACGTAAGAATTTGAAAGTCATTATTCTCTATGAACAAATTATTATTTGCATATTTAGCCAAAATCAACAAGCACTTCAATTAAAAGAACCATCAAACAAGTGTGATAGATACTCACTTAACTCTTCATCCTCTCAAGCATTTAATGGTAGGACATGTATTCACTCATCGTTCATTTCATGTAAGGCAACTACTATAAGCTTGCTTACCAATCCAATCTCCACACTCATATCAAACACAAGCATCAATCCGAAGGTCTTTATTTAGGTTATAATGGAGCCAAGCTAAGGGTAGGAAAAAGGAAAATTGTAGGTTAAAACCACGACATAAATTGAGCATTTAAACATAGACAAAATAATGACCATAAAGTACTTAATTCTTTCCTCTCACTTAACAAAGTTAACACTTTCTATTTTTTCTTTTCTCTCCTCTCCTTTTCTTTTTCTGCTCATCTTCTCTTCCTTCCTTTTCTTTTCTTTTTTTTCTCTTTTTTTTACTATATTTGTCATTTTTTTTGTATTTATGATTATAAAACAAGAAAATCAAGAGAAGAGAAATATAAAGGAGAAGTGAAAATCCCCACAACCATACCCATCCCTAATACAATAGGGAACTATACATTATGATTCCCCCACACTTATTTTGTAAACCCAATTATACTCATTCAAATGCTCAACTTGCTTTATGGTAGGTACAACGAAGACGATAAATAATCAAGGTGAAGGCTCATATTTGAGTTCAAAGAAAGAAAAGGTTTTATGTTAAGCTCAAAGAGGGTTTACTAAAGGTAAAATCATAGTGGCCTTTTAAGCAAAAGGGCTAAATTCTAATTGCCTTCATCATTTCAATATTTGCATAAGATTGTATGATCTGAACTAATATTTGCAAGCAAGTTCTGGAGTTCCTTAATCATTAAAGAACACTTTTGACAAAAAATTACAGAATTTGGTGTTTAATATTTAAAAAAGGCTCAAAATCTCACCAAATGAAAGGTGTCATTCATTTATCACAATAGGCTAATATCCTATGACTGGGGACCCCATGCTTGAGACTGGGGACCCCATGCTTGAGACTGGGGAGGGGAGTCACACCCATAACCATGACTGTGGTGACTGGGGAGTCCCCGTGCTTGAGTAAGAGTGTGGCTGGTGCGGTGACTGGGGAGTCCAGATTCTGTAGAATGATTGTCTTTTTGTAAACTCAACCCTAATCTTTCAAAAGCTAAAATCTTACATGGATCTAACTAACCACTTACCAGCTAAGAAAGCTAAGAAAACCAAAGATTTGACTGAAGAAAAAAACGACGCATTGGTTCAATAATCAATATCCTCTTTTTCATCGATTATGGAATAATAAAATCTTTTTGATTCATTACAATAGTGACACTCTTTTCTCCTCTTTGAATAGAGGATATAATAATTGATCATGGATTTGTCAGTGTAAGCAAAAGACTTGATTCAAAAAGTTCTCACAGATGCCAAACATATTTTGTTCCAATTCGTTAAGCATATATGAAACTGCCATAAAAAATTCCATTAAAAAGGCTTGGATAAATAAATTCATCTTATCTTTCTTATTGCTAATTATCAAGAATTTGAACCAAAAATGGATACATTCAATATCCAATTTTTTGACATCCGAAAGGGGACCTTTATTAAATTTTGATTTTATCCGATTTTCTTTATTTCCATATCAAAAAGAAGAGAAAAAAAGAGAAAAACTTCATTTTACCGTACTATCGAATATCATAGAGTAGTGTTGATTGTAGTCCGCTCTTGTTTATCTACGTTTATGTACGATGCGAAATTGGAATTTTTTGCATTTTTTATACAATCCACTAAGAAGTAAGAAGTCAAGTTTCATTCAAATTAATGACTTTGACTAACTTGACTAACAGTCTTTACGTAAATTATAAGTTAAAAGGCAGTAGGAACTAAAATGAACAATGTAGTAGTAATAAATGCGAGAATATTTACTTCCATAACCTTATCCTTTCATTATGATTTACTTCGCAATAACTCGGGATTGAATCCCATAAAGATAATAACGTCTATAAATTAAATGGGATGAATTCTATGGTGATGATGTCCAATCGGATCAATATCATGAATAACAATATTTGAGTTATCAAATCGATTCATCGTCACACTTGGAATAGTATAACATAGAAACACCATTTATCCATAAGTAATAAAAAAAATATATTCCTAATATAATTGCAAATTTCGTTTCATTACCTTATTTTTATTTATTATTTATTATTCATTTTTTTCCAACTCCATTTGTTTCTAAATTCAGAAGTAAATGACCTTCTAGATGTGGGATTTCTAAAGCGATCTTTTCAGAGCCACATGAGTCTAAATATCGGTAAAAAAAGATTTGGATGATTCGCTCTACAATTGACTCTTATATCACCCCCAAAACCCAGAAACCCATTTGTTCGATTTTTTCTTTGATTTCGAGAAATAATAAATAAATACTTGTTTGTCCTTTACACACCCCACACGGGATTTACAGCTTGGATTTTTCCTGTGAGTCCATAAGGATTGGATGCCTATAATCCCGAACCATACAATCCAGTTACGTAAAAAGCTTTTTTTTTTTTCCTATCCTCATGAATCAGACAATACTCATATTTTATTTCTATATTGATATTAATTATGAATAACTAAGAATGCAAAGAATAACTGTATTGATATTGCAGATGATTTGCTTCCTCTTAGACATGATGATTATCACATGCTGTTGAGGTAATCTTCTATTTATTAACTTCGCAGAACGAGTTGGGGTAGCTGTTATTTACCTGCATGGACATAAAGAACATCAGGTTATGGCTGGTCCAGCCAAATTATATATATATATATATTTCAATATCCAGGTTCGTCGCAAAAATAAAAACTTTTTACAGATTTTTGAAAGCAAGAAAGTTCGATATCGAGAAAGCAAAGCAAATGTGGCGTAAAATGCTTCAATGGAGGAACGACTATGGTACGGACACAATTATGGGGGTAAAAACATTTTAAGACTTGTTTTATCACCAATTCAATACTTTCTCCTTTAAACTTATATTTATTATCTACCGATTCACGATTCTACTGCCCTCCCCTTCATTTTCTAATTATTTCTGCTCTGTTGGCAAATCTTTCAATTTTTGTAAGGTGATATTGACTTTTGTTTTCAGGATTTCGAGTTCAGTGAATTGGATGAAGTTAGAAAGTACTATCCTCAGGCTTATCACGGAGTAGACAAGGATGGAAGGCCCATCTACACTGAAAGATTGGGAAAAGTCGACCCCAGCACACTCTTGCATCTTACGACAATGGAACGATATGCTAGATTTCATGTGCAGGAGTTCGAAAAGTGTTTTGCTATCAAGTTTCCAGCTTGCTCTATTGCTGCAAAGAGACATGTAGATTCAAGCACTAGTATTTTGGATGTTCAAGGCGTGGTATGCCTCTTGTTGCTACTATCTTTACGATTGATCTTAAACTTAAGCACCACTTTGTCCTTAGACCAGTAAGAGTACTTATATATGTTTGTTGCTTGTTTGACTCTTTTTTATAGGGTTTAAAAAGCTTTACAAAGTTTGCTCGTGAACTTGTTATGAGGCTGCAGAAAATTGATGGTGATAGCTATCCTGAGGTATAGTTTAGTTTCTTTGGATATTTGTAGCTTAGTAAGTCTTAAAATTTAGTTAAGAGTGTCTTCTATCAGAATATCTAAACGATTGCAGACACTTGGTCGTATGTTCATCGTAAATGCTGGTCCTGGTTTTAAACTGCTTTGGAACACAGTGAAGTCATTTCTTGATGCCCAAACAGCATCAAAAATTCACCTTAGTATTAATTGTTTAACCTCTTGTTTTGTTCTATTTAACGTTTTTTTTTATATAGTCTGGACAAGGTTTGACAGAGTTTGAGTCTTGCTTCAGATCCCTGGCAATAATTGTCAGAATAAATTGCTGGAAATAATTGATGCCAGGTACTGCAAAAGCTTACGAATATACATTTGCTTGTTGTTCTTCCAATTGCACTTTTCTTTAATACCAGACAAGTTCGGCAACGACCTCAGTGAATTGCCTGAGTTTCTCGGTGGTAGCTGCACGTGTGCTGATCAGGGAGGCTGCATGAGATCTGATAAGGGGCCATGGAAAGATCCAAACGTCTTCAAGGTTTGACTTTTTTGTTAATTTTAATGTATATCTGTCGTTCCAGGATTCTTAAGTATCTCTTTAATAAGCATGTACATCTCTCAAAGCGATATAATTGCAATACAGATGGTTCTTAGTGGCGAAGCTTTGTCCTTCAGACAAATAGTCACAATTTCACATTCTGATTGCAAGATAATATCTTGTCATAAGCCACGCTATGGTACATTCCAGAACACTGTTTCTCTTTAGAAGTGTGATTACTCTTTCAACATAATGATTACATCATATATCCTCTAATGTTGGGTTCATATTTTCTATTATGTCAGATGAAAGCCAGTGATGTGTTTGCTGCAGAATCAGGATCAGAAGTGGAAGATGCTGGTTCTCCTAACCCAACTACAAGCTATTTGCTTCCCATATTGGCTCCTGTCTCTGAAGAAGTAAGTTTGTTTTATTGTTAACATTTATGAGTTTCATGACAAGTGCTTTTTACTGTTTACCTTGATGATTTTTATGAATTCGCAATTGCATTTCCGCTGTTGAACTTCTTCTGCATCCATGAGTTAATAAGTTGCATTATTATCTTAGAAGAGCAGTGATTGCGTGCGTGGCAAGCTCTCATAGCCGATACTTACACCTTTAGATAAATTGACAGGCAAGAGGACTTGGAAAAGCAACTCTTAGTAGCGAAGTCTCGGAATATGATGAATGTATACCTATGATTGACAAGACCGTGGATGAAGGATGGAAGAAACATGCTCTTTCTAGCAACCTAGATACTTCTGCAGGTTGGAGATATGTACTTACTAATAATCATCGAGTTGCTAACGCTATTTTATATCAAAGAACTGGATACTCATCGAACAGGGACACCATCACTACCAAGGGTAGAAAAAACACCAGACGGGATCCGCACCCACATTTGGTCCATGCTCATGGGCTTCTTTGTAACCCTCCTTACTCTCATCTACTCATTGGCATTTTGGGTGCCCAAGAAGATCTCTGTCTCCAATTCGAAAGAGTTAGACTACCCATCTCCTAGTCCCAGCCTGACAGAGGTGGATGTCCTCCCATCTGTCTTGAAAAAGTTGGGTGAACTTGAAGAGAAGGTTGATATGCTACAGACAAGGCCTTTCAAGATGCCCTGTGAGGAGGAGGAGCTGCTGAATGCTGCAGTTTGTCGCGTGGATGGATTAGAAGGAGAGTTAATTGCTACCAAAAAGGTAAACACTACATATATTCTTATATTATCTTGATTTGAGCAACAGAGTAATCGTAAGCAATCACTACTTACATGCCTTTCATTTACTTTCGGATCTGGTTATGTTCTTTCAAGTGAATCAACAACAGCTTGCATCTTCAGTATGCAAGCTATTGTTGCCTTTATGTTCTAAAACCATCATACCTCGTCTTCTATGACTCAATTTTACTTGGAGCTCTGAATAGTATGTGTACGTGGAACTCACTCCTCCTCTTTGACAGGCTCTGCATGACGCTTTAATCAAGCAAGAAGAACTACTTGCTTATTAGTCAGACAAGAAGAGGCCAGGTTGCAGGTAAAGTTTAAAATTTTACTCTTTTGACCTAAATTTTACCTGCAATGATTAATCACTTAACTAGGTAAAATATTCAATCGGTATTATTGTTATAAAATTAATTAATTAACAAAATAATTGATTAATTAATTATCAGTTTTTAATAATAAATATTATTAAAGTAATTAAAAAATAAAAACTTGAATCGAAAATTTTATCAATTTAAAATTTTCATGATTAAATCAACCAAATCAGTTAAATTAATATTTAATAAAAAGGAAATTGCTTTATTTATTGGGATTTACTTGGTTTTTATAGTCATTAAATAGGTTTTTATGAAATATCAAACTTGTCTCACGAGCTCCATGTCCGTTTCTTACATGCAAGTGTCACGTTGACTTATGAAACAAAAATAGACTCCTCATTTGTTTATATTATTTGTCAACTTCCTCCTAAACACACAACTCATTGTCGGAATTTTCAACCATATAATCACTTTCAATTTGATGAAAGCCATGCTTTTCCCTGACCCACTTGGACATGGTAGGTTTATTTGGACGGCTTGAGTTGATTAGGGTTTGGATCGTTCGATTTAAGTTTAAGTTCAAGCATTTTTAAAAATTAAAAATATTTATTTAATTGTATTTGATTGGAATCTAATTGACCTTTAAGTTGCGAACTCGATCGAACTTTAGACAGTAGTTGAGCTCGAATATGGTAGATCCATAGCCACTATTGTATTCTTTAAAAATTTTGAAGTAAATTACAATTTACAACTAATTTTATAGAGTGAGTAACCCAATCTTCTTTTTCTTTATCCAGGAAACATCATGATCAAGCCTACAAGATCTAATCAAATACTTCAGAAGGAAAATAAATTCTAACAACTTAACATCAATTCTTCGGTCCGTTAATGGTGCAAGAGGGCATTGTTAACTGAAACATATGCGTAAACCAGGGGCAAGAAGATCCGTCTGATGTCAAATTGTTGCAGAAACTGTTTATACAAGTAGGATTATGGCAGATTGAGGTAAAGGAATGGCAAAGGTTGGATTAGAAAATGGTACTGAGATTTTTAAGGACAATAACACAGTTTCAACTATCATGAAACTGATTCGCTTTCTGGTTCACATGATGGAGCAGTAACTATAAAAATCATCACCAACCACATACCAGACATCACATCTACATGTCTGTGGAGGATTAGGAACAGGATCTTTCTTTGGAGGGTCGTCCTTCTTCTCTTCCTTTGGAGGCCCTGTACTCACAATTGATGCAGATCTTCTAAATTTCCTGACCTTGTTGATGATCCTCACTGGATCAGCTTCACCAATGACAGTGACCGTCAACTTCTGCAATTAACTTCATTACCTTCTGCCTGCATTTTGAACAGAGCAATTCAACTGACACACTGGTTTTCTGCAGAAAAAAAGAAAAAAAACAAAGTCAGAGTCAGAGTCAAGAGTCCTGTGTACTTTCTTTCTACTGGCTCAGGTGATTCACAAATTTATCTCCCAGCAGGAACTGAACGGTGTCAGTACAAGCAGATCTTAAATGGAGCAGTAGAAGAGCATGGTCGAGCAAGAATATAACCTTTGACATGATTTCACCGATGATTTTGTCAGAACTGGACAGGTACAAGCTGCCGCGGACTGTAGGTTTGTATCAGAAACACTATATATAATTTGTATCCAAAATGCTTCATCTAATTGTGGAGCAATGATGGGGACTTAATCAAATTACAATTACCCAAGTTAGGCCAGACCATAAAAGGAGTAAATGTAAGTAGGTGACTACTGACTTAGAAGAAGGAAATGCCTGTCAGAAGCCAATTGATTGGATTACCTGTTACCTCCTATACGCATTCAATGCAGAAGAAATTCACATTTTTTCAAGCTTTTTGATGATGTAAAACATTGGTTTCACCTAATAGTCTTGGTTTTTATGGTACAGAAATCTTCAACTAGATTAAATAACCTCACATCAACACTCTGCCTAAATTTTCTCATCACAAACTCAGATCAGACAGCATAAAATACATATCAGAATCTCGAGTTTCCAGAACAGACAAGTGGGAAATTCACTAGTATCTCCATTGGAAGATGCAAAAGAATTTGAGCATTCTGCAATTTTTCTCATGAGTGGCAATAAGCTAATACAGTGTAAAACAGATGTAGCCTTTACTTGGAGGCAGGAAAATAACAGAAGGGATGGCAGGTTGGTTCTTCAGGCAGGCATTTGAAGAAAAAATCAACACGAAATTCCAAATTAATTTCATAATTAATCAACACAATTAATTAACCCTAAGATTGCAACATACTATATTCAATAATTGGATGAACAAATACCTGAAAATTGAGAAACAATTGAGTTCATTATTGTTTTCTATGAAGCGAAGTGACAGAGACGCAGAGGATTGACTTCTGCTATTTCAAACACTAATTAGAAACACGTACAGTTCTTAATGGGACAACTGTATTTAAGGTTGGCTAGCAGTAGGGCCTCCTGTGTATTACAATACATGGGTCAAGCCTACCCATCATAGCAAACCCATGAACACAGGCCCAATGACACGTATGAGAGAAATATCATTGACATCTAATTAATCGGGGTTTGTACAAAATTAAGTATATTATGCTAGTCCACAATTATGATAAAATTCTATCATTTTCCCACTTGGATAGCATAACCAAAATCAATGAACAACATAAACAAATCTTCATATTAATATAACAATATGTGACCACAATAGGATGTCAAAGTAGAACTAACAATCTCTCAATTATAAGTCCAAAATGAGGTTACAAGTACCTCAACAGTATAGAAATCAGACTCGATATGAATACTGATAACATATATGCAAGATACCAACATCTCGGTGACCTAAACAAAATGTGTCATAAGAAAATGCACACAAAATGGTGATCCGTTTGTACAATTCCAAACAAAATGGCCCAAGCATCCGCCCAAGATGCCAACTGAGATTTAACAAAATATCTCAGAATAACAAAATGAGACTGGGTACAAAATGTCTCCAACAAAATGTCATATATATTCAAACATTTAAATGTATTTGCGCAGTATATCAATAAAGTATATGGCAATAACAATAATAGCAACAACTATAAGCAAAAGTTTCTTGACTTAATAAAAAAATAGTCAAATACAATGTTGCTATCAAAATTAACATAAAAGATAGATTCCCACTAATCTAAGGCATCAAAAGATTTAAATAGACCCATACGGGTTACATGATTCAAAAAAGTCTTAACAGTCAAGCCTTTGGTTAGAGGATTTGCCACCATAAGATCGGTGGGTATATACTGTATACGGGTCTGAAACTCCTTAACCTTCTCTCTAACAAACATATACTTTGTATCAAAATGCTTCTAACGCTTGGAGTTCTGCATATTTGAGAGAAGCCCACCACAGCAGGGTTATCACAATATATGGTTAGAGGTCTAGAAACACTCTCCACAACATGAAGCTTAGAAATGAAATTCCTCAACCATATTGCTTGTCGAATAGCTTCGTAACAGGTCACATACTCTGCCTCCATAGTTGAAGTTGTTGTAAGTGTTTGTTTAACACTTTTCTAAGATACAACTCCTCCAACAAGCATAAAGATATATCCTGATGTGGATTTGTGATCATCAAGGCAGCCACCATAATTGAAATCAGAATAACCTATCACCTCAAGGTGATCAGATATCCTGTAAGTGAGCATATAATCTTTAGTACCTTGTAGATATTTCAGAACTCGTTTCACAGCTTACTAATGACCCACACCAGGGTTGCTCAAGTATCTCCCAAGTACACCAACAACAAAGGCAATATCAGGACGCGTATAAACTTGAGCATACATAAGACTGCCAACAGCAGAAGCATATAAGACCTTTTCCATCTCTAACTTATCTTTATCATTTTAAGGGCACTGGCTATTCAAGAGTTTGTCATCCTTTTTAATGGGTGCACAATAAGAATTACAAAAAAAAATCAATTCCAAACAAGTATTCAAATCCTTCATGCTGACAATAGTACTGAATACTTGTCGTGAGTGTTGATGGTCACTATATGCATGCACCAAGGAAAAGGCATTTGGAGGCAGTCTATAAGATCCCTACGATATCTAAAAGGTACTCCAGGAAAAGGACTGCTATTCAAGAAAAGAGATCAAAGAACAACTGAAATATATACTGATTCAGATTGGGCAAGTTTAGAAGAAAACCACTGGATATTGTACTAGATAATTTTTGGCATTATCAGTTTCAGTAATGCTCTCTTTAATAGTCTTCTCTATTGTATACTTGATGGTTATTAAACAGACCTTGGTAGAATGAACCCACTTATCATATTTAGCTCTATCTGCAACGGAAGACTCAGCAATGGGTTGTGCAGGCTCATCCCCAAGAAGAGCAAAATCAACATTAGAAACGGCCAAAAAAAAAAGATTCAAGGATTCAAACCAGACGTCATATTTTGTCCCACTCAGCTTAATCAAAGAATTCAAAGTTAGAAATTGATACAAAGTAGGGAGATTTAGCAACTGTATCAACAACTAACAAAATTGGGCAAACAACACAACTGGGTTCTTATACAATTGTAATTTTGCCTAAGAGTCCCGAATTACAACACTAATCATTCAGAACATTAAATTATGCCCTAAAGCTAATATCGATAGGATATTGAAAACTTAAAGACATAATTCAATGAATTAAACAAAGCATTCAAAACCACATTGATAAAGACAAACCGATAGAATAAGTGCATCATTAACATAATATCTAATGTATGCCCAATAGCAACATCACAATAGCATTGTATAATAATTGGTCTCACGATAGGCGAGCTCACAATTACACAAAGTGAATGACAATAGTCCAATAACATATCCCAAGATTTTCCCACAGGTTTTAGTTAGCACCACAATTACAAAATTAACCATAGTAATCATATAATATAACATTATATACATAAATGACATCCAAAATTAATTTTGGTGCATAACTATACTACCACTGAGAATATACAAAACCCCACAAACTCAAATAATACCAGAAACAAGTACAAAAATTTTCAAGGAAAATTTCGAAAAGTACATTATATTTTTATTAATTTTAAATTCGAAAAAATAACAATAAATATTTATAGTTTTCAAAAAATTTCGGAAAAATATAACTAATTAGAACTGGGCAAGTGGAGCAAACTAGCAAAATTTGGGAAAAAATGGCCAACGGAGGACGCCGAACGCGCCACCACTGCGCGTGGGGAAAGATCATCCAGGTCGGGCTGCGTCTTCTCCACCCGGATGACTGGTATTCGGGTCGTCCGACCCGGTTCACAACCCTATTCAAAAAAATGTCCATATCTTGCTCGATTTTGATCAAATTTCAACGAAATTGGTTTCATTAGATTCAGAATTTAACGATATATCAAACCCCTTAATAAATTCCATGAAAAAAAGCTACTGAATAGGTTCAGAAAAATTCAAAAGATATGATTTTTTCGAAGAAAAAGAATGGTTTTCATGGTTTGTTTTCGGGTTATGGGGTTTTAAAGAACAAACAAAAAATTCAACACACTATTTGACATCAAACCGAAACAAATCAACAATAACAAAACTGATTTCACAAAAAACAATTAACAAAAAACAAAAATCTCCAATTCCATGAAATTAACATCTCGAAAACTACCCAAAATTAGCAATCACATTTAGGGTGAACAAGGCTCTGATATCACTTGAAGAAAAATTAACACGAAATTACAAATTAATTTCATAATTAATCAACAGAATTAATTAACCCTAAGATTACAGCATACTATATTCAATAATTGGATGAACAAATACTTGGAAATTGAGAAACAATTGTGTCCATTATTATTTTCTGTAAAGCGAAGTAACAGAGACGCAAAGAATTGACTGCTACTATACCAACCCCTAATTAGAAACACGTGCAGTTATCAATTAAGTGACTGTATTTAATGTTGGCTAGCAGTATGGCCTCTTGTGCATTACAATACATGGGCTAAGCCTACCCATCATAGCAAGCCCATGAACACAGACCCAATGACACATATGAGAGAAATACCATTGACATCTAATTAATCAGGATTTATACAAAACTAAGTTTATTATGCTAGTTCACAATTATAACTAAATTCTATTAGCATTGTCACAGTTAATTCATCTTAATCGTATTTTTCCATTGAACCTAAAAGAAACATTATATAGAAATTTTCTAGACTCACGAAATCTGTCTCTTTTATTATACCTGGTTAAAAAAGACAAATCAGTTGATTATATGTGTTTTACCATAAGTACTGTATATGCTAAATACTGATTACACAAAGTTTTTTAAATACGTACTATATATCAGATGCTAATAGATGATGAATGAAATGACACCTTAAGCAGCCGTTAAGGTATCGCTTTCAAGGACGACACTTTATGTTGTCACCTCCTGCGTCTACCCTTTCTCGTCTTTTTTTGTTTAACCGAGCTGTTCCGAGTAGGTCCAAATTGTTTAATTCTTGCTCGCATCTTATAGGACTCTAAAAAGCAAGTCAGTACTAGCACTAACTATTTAATACTACTGCTTTCACAAGCGGTAGTCGAATCATAACCTTCCTTTAAAGATGCCAAACTGTTGATGGGATCTTTAAATCGTTTGCATGTCTGATTAATCCTCGTTCGTACTGTATGAAACCTAAAAAAACAGCTCAATGTTATCACTAAGTATTCAATACTGCCGCATTCATATGGGGGAGTCCCCTACCGGTGCTCGGCGGTTACCCTTTTCCGTCATTTAATGAACAAGATAGGATTGAAACTGACAATTCATCTCAGCGGTCGGCAGGAAGGATTTGGACAACCCATTTTACAACCATTTCCTGATGACCTTTCACAGCACCTTTAGACTTTTCAAGGAAAGGATGGCTAAAGTTGGCATTTAAAATTCCAAAGTTGCCGTCCAAATTTAATAAACAAAATTCGAGTTGAGCGATTCAAACTAAAATAATATTTGTTTTTGTAAAATTTTAATTAAATGTTATCGTTTTAATTAATGATAAAAATAATATAATTTTTTTAATTAATTTTTAAAATCATTAAATGAATTATTTAAAATAAATAAATTTACTATTCAAAAGATGATTAATAATAATTAGCAAACATAAGAACATAGGTTCAAATTTTCCAAAAATATATAAGTTTAGCTTGTGACTGTTATCCCGTCCCCAAAGTGTTCCACAAGGTCTTGAGCATTGTTTTGGTGGTTCGGATCCCTTGTTTCAATTACCATGTTTTAATCTTGTTTTTCTTCATAATATAATGCCGTTTTATATTTATTAAGGCCTTGTTTAGTTGAAAAGTGGGTAATGAAATAAAATGAAACGTAACATGCTTCCATCGTTTGATTAAGGGTTTTATAATAGAATGGAATAGAACGAATGAGATAAAAGTGGAGGATTTCATGTTATATTCTATTCCATCGTAAACAGTAAAAATAAGAAACCTCCGATTTAGAAGTTTACGATGGAATGTAAATTAATAAATACATATACTTAATGTACCGTCAATAATTTTTTTAATATCAATAATTTTTCTAACCCTAACTCCTTTTTCTTCATACTCATTTATTAAGGTCAACAAAAATTGTATATAATTAATAATATTTTATATTATTTCTCCTTACCCTAATAATAATATTTTTATATTATTAATAATAAATTGTGTATAATTAAAAATAAAATAAAATTTTCATTAATGAAAAATAGAAAATATATAAAAATTATTCTTTAATTATTTGTATATATTTTTATATAAAAATAAAAATAAATTATTTTTAAATATAATCACATATAATAAAATAAAATATATTAAATAATTAATAATAATATTTTTATATAATTAATAATAAATTGTATGTAATTAATAATAAAATAATAAAACTTTTTATTATTTTAAAATAGAAAATATATAAAAAATTATTTGTCACTATATATCATAATGTTACTAAAATAGTTGTCATTGTATTTAATATTACTAAAATGGTACGGATTATACTCTAAAAATGATAATAGAAATAATGATAGAGATTTTATTAAAACATTAATATAAAAGTCATATTTTAACAAGTGTTTAAAGAAATTATTTTAAAGATTACATCAGTAATTGATAATTTCAAATTATCTATTTGTGACATGATATGTACTAAATTTAGGACTCGTGAAAGCTACCAAAAATTTAACTCGATTCGTATTTAAAGTATTAATAGTATTATTTCGAAAATGTTAAATTGTAGTATAATATTATAAATAACATTAAAAAATAATTTAGACTTTTTAAGAAATCTTAAAAGATAATTTGCATATCTTATCTGTTTTTTTCCTTAGCAGTTAATGGATGTTATACGAAACCTTTTTTTCTCTTGCAAAGCGGCTACATCAAAAATTTATTGTAAGAACAAAGCATGCTACTTGCACTTGGTGATTATTAAACACTTCCTTGTACTGAACTGAACCAAATAAGAAGCCACTCAGATAACACTAATGTCAAATCACACCACACAAGCTCATCAATAACACCAAGTGCCAAACCACACCAGCCCTGTAATAGACAAAACAGTTTCTCACAATCTACGGATCAACAGAAGTAGCATTAGCATACTTCATCACTTCTTCTACCAATTCAACTAGTTGGACCCCTGGGATAACTTCTTTTATAACCCCCCCTCTGATAATTACAAAAGAAGGGAGAGACTTCACACCGGCTGCTTCAGCAACAGACTGCACAAACACATAGGAACATGAAGAAGATGATTTTAAACAACTTCAACTTATGATCTTACAGAAGGAAATGCAGAGACCTATATTACCTGAACTTCAGATATATTCACGACAAAGAACTTGAGGTTTTTATAGATGTGGCTCAATGCTTTGAACTCAATTTTCGCGAGTTCGCATGTTGTACAATTCTCTTCAGAACCAGTGAATTCAACTACAACCTGTGATAGAGAGTTGTTAGAAACTGTATAGTTATGGACATATATAGCTTAAGATCAACAAGAAACACAAGAAGCATACATAACTACATACCCATTTATTGAATTTAAGTTGATTTTTCCAGTCTCGAAGGCTTCGGATGAGGCTGAAAGGTTCTTCAACCCTTGTCGAAACGTGTAAGCTTACAAGACAGAGCATAGTAATGAAGATAATAAGTTGTTTCGACATCTTCACCTCCGAATTGATTTAGCTTATAGTAAAACCAAAGCTTTCTAATATTGTGTATGAGTTGGTGACAAATAGTGAATGCTTATCGCATTTATATATGTCTCTCAATTATACTAATATTACATATATAATCTATTTTATTTTATGTCAACTTACGTTTTTTTAAATATAATTTAGTTGAATGCAAGCAAATCTTTTATATTTCTTTTAAGGATTATTAGACGAGTGCTATTTTGAAGACATCACGGCTTACGTGAGAATATGAATTTGTTTTATAAATTAAAATTATTTTCATTGATATAGAATTTCATTAGTAGACATTTCAGATTTTGGAATTGCAAATTGTTAAATAATTATTATCATATGAGAGAAATTTGGTTAATTTTATTTTAACGAAAAATATTAATAAAATATTTTTATATTACGCCTAATAAAAATTATTAATCACAAATTAAGTAATATTTATGGATGACAATTGGTTGGACTCATAGGTGTAAATACCGTTTCGTACCGGACCAAAACAAGTACGAAATAAAGGGTCGATCGTACCGAGTTTGAATGCCGGTCGATACCGACATGTTTCGGATGGTACTAGCGGGTATCGACCGGTATTTAAAATACTGGTCAAATACCGACCGGTATTGAAAACTTTAAAAAATAGGAAATTTTTTGACAAAATTTTCAAAAAATTTTAAAACCTTCCTCCCTTCTACCTACCTCTCCTTCCCCTCTTTTTTCAAAGTTTTTTTAATTGGTTATTTTATTTAGTTCAACTTTTATAATTATTGTAAATTTTTAATTTTTGTTTTTAAAATAATAATAAATATTTTTAGTACTAATAATAATTATAAATTAAATAAAACTTAAAAATAAATAACTTTATTTAAATTTATTTTAATATTTTATATAATATTTATTAATAAAGTATTAATAAAATATTTTACTTTTTAAAAATAAATAATTTAAAATAAACTAATATTCATTTAATATATTTTTTAATTATTAGATCAAAATTTACTTGTAATTTATACATTTTAAAATATATTTAAATTTAATTATATTTATTAATAATTATTAAATTAATTTTGTAAATTAAATTAAAATTGTGGTTATTATTTATTATTATGACTTTTAGAGACAGGTTAAAAATATACAGTACAATTGTACAATATGATAATGGACTATTTCGTAAATTTAATTTTTTTTGTTTTTATATCAAATTATGATGATTATATTTTCTTCATTACTCATCATCGTCATCATTACATCCAATCCGAAGTTTCGCAGTGAAGCGGAGTCTGGAAAAGTCTGATAGTACGCAATCTTATCCTTATATAATAGAAAGACTGTATCCAATAGACCTATATATAAATGCAACAATAAAAAAAATGATGTAAATTAAAGAGTAAATAAATAAATGAAATTATTACTTAAAAAAACGTTGTAACCAAAAAAATAAAAACCTTCTCGTATAAAGGAAGTCGTATACGACAAAAATGGAAACAATAGGAAAAGACCGATGGTTTTTTGTTTTTTTGTTTTTTTTAGAGCAGCAGACTTGTCAGGGGGCTCGAAAAAGCTAATGGAGATAGCGAATACGCGATTAACTAAAGTAGTACCTGAAACAACGTTCCCTCGCTATCTAGTTCAATAAATCAAAACACCCAATCCATGTTTGCAGAAGATAGTCAAGCGAAATATTAAAAAAAAGTTGAGAAAAAAGAAGAATGTAACTGACCCTGGTTGCAACCTCAACAGAAATCTAAACCTTGAGCTTCATAACACACAGATGACATGGGAAACATAATTTAACAAACACTACAAATTATAAATAACAACATATAATTGCTCGGAACTGAAATATCAAAAGTAAATACAAGGTAGGAAAGAGTTGCCACCCTCACCTCTACGCACGGTTGGGATCCACTTGTGAGTTTATTCCTACTTAAAGGACCACAGAGAGCAGCTGAGGAATGGGTAAACACATACCTGGGTCGATGATCCTGAGAAACCCACTGGCAGTGAAGGATAGTGGCGTCGGTGACCAATGTCCCACCGTAGTGCCTGCAAAAAACAAACGAAATTCGACAGGAAACAACAACTCGAATCCCAGAACCTACATAACGTCATTGTGCAGTGCAACAAACGAGATTTTTATGAGTAAAAACACCAAAAAACCGAAGTAGAGAACTGGAAGGCGACCTTCATAGGCCTGATAAAGATTGTAACTTTCCTTTCCCAGAACACAAAAATTGCAACTTTTAAAATGCCCGCGAAAAACAAACGAAATTCGACAAGAAACAACAACCCGAATCCTAGAACCTACATAACCTCACTATGCAGTGCAACAAACCAGTTTTTCATGAGTAAAAACACCAAAAAACCGAAGTAGAGAAATGTCCCAACCAAGTTTACTCTGAACAACATATCGGTCGTTACTGAACGTGCTGCCAACTCGAATGGCGTGGTATCCGCCTCGCCGGTAATCTTCCGTTCCTTCGTCCTCCGACGTGTAGTCTCCACTCTCGCAGCTCCCATCCACCTCTTCCTCCTCATCCCTCTCCTCCTTCACAACCACTTGCTTATTCTCATCCATTCTTCTCGAAACTTCCAAGTTCAACAGATTGTGGAGCTCAAGTTTTACTATTTTTACAAAATAATATCTTTTAAAATTTTTCTTTAAATATATGCATAAATAAAAATAAACCATTTTTGGTTGCAAAAGTAAGTTATTATCAAGCAGCACTTTTACTCATAATTTTAATAAAATTTAACTAATTAGGATATTCTCATAATCCTATGGATCTCATTATCTTAATTAATGAGGATATTCTCCAAATTTTATAGATCTCGTGATTTTAACCATTTTATAATTTATAAAAAGTGACTTCGTACCTATATTATACTTCACTGTTCATTTATTGTGCTTGGATTGCCATTTTGAGTGGTCTCACTTTCCAAAGAAGAGTGACTTCGAATGTATACTATACTTCACTGGTTCATTTATTATGATTGGATTGCCATGTAATCAAAGACTGTAACGAGTATAGCATAACCACTATCTGTATCCAGTTCAAGATATATAATATATTTCCTCCATCTCCATTGGTTATATAGACAAGCCAGTCATGGGGAAATCTGTGAAGAACGAAGCGTTTAGTACCATTGGTGTACGCTCAAGTATCTGCACAGCAGACACCACACCACACACGAGCTTAATAGCACGAAGTACCAATCCACACATAATATCCACACACCGAATTAGTGACTGTTTAGATAAGCTTTTGAGAGGGTGATAAAGCATTTTTTTTTATCACAAAAGTTTTTTTAAAAAAGATAAATATTTGACTAAAAAATAAAAAAATTAGTGTGTTCAACTACATCCTGTGATAGAGAGTTGTTAGAAACTGTATAGTCATGGACATATATAGCTTAATTAAGATCAACAGGAAACACAAGAAGCATACATAACTACATAACCATTTATTGCATTTAAGTTGATCTTCCCAGGCTCGAAGGCTTTGGATGGGGATGAAATCTCCTTCAGCCATTGTCGAAACGTGTAAGCTTACAAGACAGAGCATAGTAACGAAGATAATAGGTTGTTTCGACATCTTCACCTCCGAATTGATTTAGCTTATACTAAAACCAAAGCTTTCTAATATTGTGTATGAGCTGGTGACAAATACTGAATGCTTATCGCATTTATATACAGCTACGTACGTCTCTCAATTATACTAATATTACATATATAATCTATTTTATTTTATGTCAACTTAGGTTTTTTTAATATAATTTAGTTGAATGCAAGCAAATCTTTTATTATGTTTCTTTTAAAGATTATTAGACGTGTGCTATTTTGAAGACATCACGGCTTACGTGAGAATATGAATTTGTTTTATAAATTAAAATTATTTTCATTGATATAGAATTTCATTAATAGACATTTCAGATTTTGGAATTGCAAATTGTTACATAATTATTATCATATGAGAGAAATTTAATTAATTTTATTTTAAGGAAAATATTAATAAAATATTTTTATATTGCGCCTAATACAGTACGAAGTTTTAATTGATTATTAATCACAATTTAAGTAATATTTATGGATGACAATCCGTCGGGTGAGCCTGTATATTTGTGTATCCAGTTCAAGATATATAATTTATTTCCTCCATCTCCAGCGGTTATGTAGACAAGCCAGTCACGGGGAAATCTGTGAAGAACGAAGCGCTTAGTACCATTGGTGTACGCTCAAGTATCTGCATAGCAGACTCATAGGTCGGGTTGCTCCAGCTCTGGATTAAATTCCTTATCGGCAATCTCTGACATAATGGAGTTTTTATTCAACCAGTGCAAAGATTTGAGCCATCCAGCGATATAGTTCAGGCTCTTCTTGATTGATCTTCCTTATCATTTCTTCATTGACGTGCCTGGACATTAGATTAGAACTTAATAGCACGAACTACCAAACCACACATAATAACCACACACCGACTTACAACTGCCAAACCACACTTTCTAGAGACATGATCCTCTTATCCACTAACTCTAGACTAATCCTGTGCCAACTCATCTCAACCATTTATTTATGTGGGACCTGATCCTCTGATCTACTAACTCTGGACCAACGCTGTGCCAACTCATCTCAGTCATCCACATATGGATGGCTGAGATGAGTTGGCACAGGGTTGGTCCAGAGTTAGTAGACCAGAAGATCAGGTCCCATATAAATAGATGGCTGAGATGAGTTGACAGGGTTGGTCCAGAGTTAGTTGATCAGATGATCATGTTTCTCGAAAGTGTGGGATGGCTAAGATGAGTTGGCACAGGGTTGGTCCAGAGTTAGTGAACCAGAGGATTAGGTCTCTCGAAAGGCTAAGATGAGTTGGCACAGAGTTAGTGGACTAGAGGATTTGAGGGGCACTTTCAATGCCCCTCATCGTTCTGTGTAACGTATTCCTACAAATTTTTTGACCAACTCTTCCATCAATACCGCAATTTAGGGATGTAAGTAAGAATTTACAAACCATCAAAATCCTTAAATAATACTAGATATTTTCTAAAACTTGGTTTCATGTGCTAATTAGCAATGTTTAAAAAATTAGATCGAAAGTTAAATCGGTAAGAAAAGAAGTTTAAGATTTAAAAGATTCTATTGATATTAAACTGTCATAAAACATGTTAAAAATTAAATATATTTAAATATATTTAAAGTCTTTAATATAAAGTTTAATTAAAAAGGGAAACAGTTAAAGTATAAATTAATTGGTGACTTTAATTTATAAATATTGATTAGTTTATGAAAATTAATCAGGCTAATTAATTAATTGATTGATTTTTAATTGTAAAAGTTATTAAAGTAAATCGAATCGTAAAGTTAAAAATTGAACTATAAAATTAGTCGGTTCAAAAATTTTACGGTTGAACCAGTCAAACCAATTCGATTTTTTGATCCTATACTAAAACTTAACCCAATAGTATGCCTTCTCTTATGATTTTAAGGTACAAATTTTTCGAGTCTAACTCGCTCTAATCTCGTATCCCCTCGTCTTGTCTATCATATCAAGGGATGTGGCTCGATGGTTGACAGCGGAACTTGACTTTGGTTAGGTCCCAGGTTCGATTCCATGCTAGCCTCTCTTGTAAGAGCCTGGGACAGCCGGGGTTTTACTTGTAGTTAGAGAACTAGTTGGGCCCTCAATGATGAAGTGCACCCGCTTGACCCGCCTGTGTGGTGGTACGCCAATTGGGCCCTCGAAAAAGTGTGCCCGCTTGGCCTGTTTATGAAATTTTCTCGAATCCAAAAAAAAAAAAAAATCTAATTAGTCGTAATCCATAAGGACTAATTGCTTCATAACTTCCACTTAAACCACATAATTTCAGTCAGCTTTTATTAGTTATTAAAGAAAAGAGTGTCCAAAGTTCTAAAAAGTCCTTTAAACCACTCCACCCGTTAACATAAGGCAGAAAGTGTAATTTTATCACTCAAATTAGGCTTTAAAGCACAATTGAAGTTACCAACTTTAGATATGATATTATCACCATACCGGTTGTGCTTTTCACTTTTCCCACATAATGGGGTCTTTATCGTAATAATAATAATTATTATTATTGTTAGCTGGAATTAGCATGATTAAATCTTGGTTAATCAATTCGTACCATATTTTATTAAATTTTATTCACACATTTATATAAGAGTCCACATAAATATGTAGACAAAATTAAGTAGCACAAGTTTAAAACACCTTAACGAGATCGAGGTGCTCTAACCCGAAACTAATTGTTCCCATGCATCCCCAGTACCTTTTTTCATCCCAAGGTGAAACTTTCAAGGCATATACATAATTTTAATTATTTATTTTTTCAATCACTCATTTTAGTAAATATTTATTTATTTTAATAAACTTATAATTTAATTAATTATTACACACGTGATGAAGTTTATATAATTAGTTAGAATAATTGGATAGAAATTTATTTTTTAAGGATATTTCAATATCACAAAATATTTTTAAGTAATTTAAAATAAAAAGAATATTTTTTGGAGTTAGTAAAATCAAAAGATTATTTGATTAATTTTAGGTAATTAGAAAAATAAATTAATATCCACTTTTAACTTAAAACACACTGTTACTTTGTATTTTTACTGTAAAACCCATCAATCATGTATTACAAAAATTGAAACCCCAATACTTTAAAACTTCTTCTCTTAATTGCGAGTTAAAAAAGAAAAAAAAATTGTATTGAATCTTTATAGTTATTAGAAACATATTTATTATAAATAATAAATATTAATATTTTCTTAAATGAAAATTTACTTATTTATTTAATAATAATGACCTCTAATTTGCTACCAATCGTCCTCTTTGAAGTTTAGATCCTCTATCTAATATAACTCTGTCTTATTTTGTCTAACTATAAAACATCTTTGTTATTCTTAAATTTTGAACTCTCTATTACTCTTCCAAAATGTGTGGCTTATGAGCCAAGCCGACCAACCGATGTACTCTGTCATCTTCTTCTTATCACTCCAGAAATTTAAGAATACTTTCTCATTTTCTTCGTATCAGAAATCCCCCTCTCTTCGCTTCACCTCCTTCTTACTTTTGTAAATTTATCAGAGAATTAAGTTTATCACAGAATTAGGGAGAAGGATGGAGCATGAATAACGATGAAGCATTTGCAGACATCCTGTGTCATTTTCTTTGTAACAGTACAGAAGTCACCCCTTACCAGAATAACTACGAGTCTCTTCGCCTAATCTCAACCAACCGAGATCCCCTAATGTCAACCAAATCAAATTATGCGACATTTAGGATGATTTGTTTCTGGGATGAATGAAACAATTTCTTTCAGGAAGGAGGAAAGACCAAGCTGCAAGGCACGGCCGTGCTTCACTTGCACGACTGTGAATTTTCAATTAGTTTTGAAGTATATGGAAGAACAACCATTATTTTCAATTAATTAATACAATTATATTATCATTAACATAAAGTGTAATAATTGAAATTAAGAAATAAATGTAAAAAAGAGTGGAAATTAGTATTGTAAGCAATGAGAGAAGAGGAAGTGATATGAAAGTCATTGTCACTTTCATTCCATTAAATGAGTTTTTAAATACAGAGGAATTAATAACTGATTTACACGAAGCTAGGATCTAAAGATACATAACAATAAGTTGTTACAGTTTAACAATAAGTTGTTACAGTCCAGAGGGACGTAGTCTGTGATTATCCCTTAATATGCCCCCGCAAAAGCATGTCTCCGTCAAGAACATACATCTTGTGTCGTAGCATAGCTTGACGTTGAGAAGTCAGTGGTTTGGTAAGGGCATCTGCTATCTGATCATATTTCGAAATATGTGCAACTGTTAATTTCCCAGCCTGAACAAGTTGGCGCACAAAATGGTAATCCAGCGCAATATGCTTCGTTCTAGTACGAAAAATCATTACAATAAAAATGACATACAGTAATACTAAACAGTAACACTTTTGACAATATGTTATAAAATACCTATCTACGGTAACATTATATCTTAAAATGTTATGATTCTTAA
>JAOTAX010000002.1:1317258-1339279 GCA_025629825.1 Erythroxylum guanchezii
TCTCAGGTTTCATTGGTATTGCCACAAATTTGCTAGCTGAGCTCCAAGCTATTTTTCATGGCTTTTCTTTAGCATGGACTCATGGTTATCTGCGAGTTATTATGGAGTCAAACTCTCTCGAAGCTATTCATCTAGTTACTGTCTCGTATTCTCACTCACACCCTTATTTAGCTATTGTTGAGGATATCAGGCACATGATGAATAGAGATTGGGATTGTTCGATTTGTTACACCCTCAGGGAAGGAAACCAGTGTGTTGATTTCTTAACAAAATATGGATCTTCTTTGTCGCAGCGTTGGCAGGTATGGGATAGCCCAATGCCGGGACTTCGTCAGCTTCTGCAAAATGATGTTCTTTCTATTGCTTTTCTGAGGCGTTAGTCCTCATTTGTCTCTTCCTTTTTACAAAAAAAAAATCAGATATTTTTAATAGGTTAATTTATGGGTCAGATTAGATTTAGTGTTTGTTTAGATGAATTTTTAAAAGATTAATAAGTACTTTTCTCCACTATAAAAGTCGTTTTAAAAAAAATAAGTATTTGACTGTAAAATAAAAAAAACTTCTTTAATAAATATGATTTTTTTGGCATTAAGAAAAATGAGTGTTTAACTGTAAAATTAAAAAAAAAACTTCTTTAATAGATATAAATTTTTTGATAGCCAAAATACAGCTTTTTAAGAAGTTTAAATTTGAAGCTTCTCAAAAAAGCGTTTTTTAGGTACATTTTTCAGATAATTTAATGAGCCTATTTTTAGTCTCTTTTGTCCTCATGTTTTACACATAATTCTCAAAATATCCACAAACTCATCTTTTCATTTATTTTGGGAGTTATATAATATTATTTGGCTTTTTTATATGTTTTAATATTTATATTTGATATTAGTTTTACTTATGTTATAATTCATATAAAAGATTTTGTTAGATATATTTTCATTTATGTTTTATATGATTTAAAGTTATATAATAATTAATATATTGTGCTTTGCATATTGTTTAATATACTTTAAATAATATTTATATACATAAATAATTTTTATTGCAAAATAAAATATAGTTAAAATTAAAAGTACTTTTTATTTTTATGTTGTCAAACAACCTATTGTATAAAGCTCTTTCAAAAAAACTCTTTTTTAAATAACTGTCAAACAGTCAACTAATTTTCTTAGAAAAGTTCTTATAAAAAAAGATTTATAAAAAAAACTTTATTAGTATAAGCCCAACTGAATAAAGACTTAGACTGATTTGATACTCAATCTTTTTAAATAAAAGGATGAAGAGTTAGGCAATAAACCTCGGTATAGACAACTTAAACTTTGACTCAATTTAAAAAATTATTATTTTATATTTTTAATTTAAATAAATTATTTAAAAAAAATTAACGAGGCCCACTCTTAACCATTCCTATTAAAAAGTAAGACAAATAATTAAAAAAATTGTTTTTATTTGATGTTATTTTTATTTAAAAGTGACCTTTATGGATTCGTATAGTGTATTAGTGATACTTTTCAGACTTTTGGAAGTGCACGGCGTAAGGTTGAATTTTGATTTTGCGTCGTTGTGTTGCTGTGTTGTACTTGTGAGTTGTCAATTGTCCCAACCAAACACACGAATATCATGAAAAGGTTGGCTACCTCGTTCCCATGTGATCGGTCCAAAATGAATGCACTGTCGTTTTCAACACCTCAGCACGCCGCCAACGTCATTCCGCGCCCATTTTCTCGATCCTTCCATTAACTTTTTCTTTTCATATTAAAGTTCTTGGTTTAAATTAAAATTTAATTAATTTAATTATAATAAAATAATTAATAAAATACTTTTTTAGTATTTAATTATTTGAAAATTACTAAATTAGTCATTGGAACTTATAATTGTTCTTTGAAAATTTTTGGATATCCATAATTTTAATGACTGAGATTTAAACCACAGAGGTTTTGTTAAACCCTTCCAAAACTGTCAATCTGTCGTAGCTAATGTGGCCAAACTGTTGCTTGGAGTCTGTACCAGACGTCACAGCGCTTGCATTGAGTTTGAGACTGACCGAGTTCCTGGTGTAGTCTTTCCTTTCCTTTGATTTACAATTAGAAAATCAGAACAATAACTACATGAATCTAAGAAAACCCAACCAAAACATAGGAGAAAGACTCGGAAGTTGACTACCAGGGCCCTGAAAGTAATGTTTAGAGGCTGAGATTTTCTCCGTAAATAAATATTATCAACAAAAGCGGGGCGAAAATGAACTGGAAGATCTCTGATGAACTTTTCTAGGTTCATGGAAGTCCGTGGCTAATCCGCATACCTTGGAGTGAAAAGTGGGCGTCAGATCAGAGAGATTGTAGGCTGAAAAGAGCTCTTTGGAATATTCAAAACCCACCATTGTTTGTGGTTTTTCTCGTGACATTGGATCACAGAGCCAACCACACTTATCACCATCATCATTCACTTCTATCCACATTCATCTACCACCTGTGACTATTCTCGTTTTCATCGCAAAACCACCGGAGTTTGCGGTTGTTTCCCACTTTTCCTGTTACTGACATATTGGAACTGCAGAAACTTTTGATCTTTTCATCAAAGTTGTGATCTTTTCACCTTTTTGTGATCTGGGATTCCGCTAAATTCTATCATCTGGGCATTAGATTCCTGTTACTGCTATTGGTTTTTAGTTTTGTCTTTCATTTGTTGCTCTTCGAACTGCTGCTGGAATTTAGGACCGTACGAGGAAAGTAGTTAACTTTTCGGTTTTTTATTTTACTATTTCCTCGAGATTTATATTTTAGTATCTGTGATCCCCATATCTTACATCTTAGGTTAGCTTTTTCTGGTATATTCTCTTCAAAAGCTTCTAGTTACCAGTTTTAGTACGTTCAAAGATGGATTCTTGCTCTGCTGCCTTGAAATTTACGGCCAATGCCTTTGATGTTAATCGTGGAGATCATTGTAACAGAGGCACTCTCTTTTGGGGTGAGAGTGTCAGGACTAAGACTGCCAACTTTTCCAAGAATTTGAGAACTGAAAATCATAGAGGAGCTCGAAAGTTCAAGCCTGTGGTTACATGCTCTGTTCTCACGTCAAATATCGACAAAGAGACCATGGTAAGTACATGACAATCATGATCTGGCCTAGTATTAGATTCTGAATCATTGTTGTTTTTTTGAAACTTTATGCAATGGCCTGTGGTTTCAGGGATTTGATGCACAGTTTGAGAGTCCAAGATCAGACCCCAAAAATGTTGTTTCAATTATTTTGGGCGGTGGCGCTGGCACCAGACTTTTTCCTCTTACGGGTAGAAGAGCCAAGCCTGCGGTAAGATGTCAGCGAACATGGCTTCCGTGATTGAATTTTAGCTTCCCTCTTCTTTTTTTTTTTTGGGGGGGCAATTGTAGTAGTATTCAAATTTTCAAACCTAAAAGGCTGTTTTGGCAAGTCATAGAAGTTAATACTTTATGCTGCATGGAGGAAATCATTGTAATTGGTTTGTATAAGTTAATTGACCATTCTGCAAAAATGTGAATGGAATCATCTCTTGTAAATTTTATCTTTTTGCAGGTTCCAATTGGAGGGTGTTACAGGCTGATTGATATACCTATGAGCAACTGCATTAATAGTGGTATAAAGAAGATTTTCATTCTCACACAGTTCAACTCTTTCTCACTCAATAGACACCTAGCTCGCACGTATAATTTTGGAAATGGGGTTAATTTTGGAGATGGGTTTGTCGAGGTGAGAAGGATTTGATGAAGTTTAACTCTTTCATGTATGACAGTAAGTTATTGAAATCCTAACTGAATTTCTTTTTTCCTGAGGAGCAGGTCTTGGCTGCCACTCAAACACCAGGAGAAGCAGGAAAGAAGTGGTTCCAAGGAACGGCCGATGCTGTGAGGCAATTTGTTTGGGTTTTTGAGGTTAGAAGTCAGATTAGTGCCTTCATTTTTAGGGTATTTTGTTTTTGTTAATTATTTGAGTAAATGGGTTTTATTCTTGATCCATTCAGGATGCAAAAAACAAGGATGTGGAACATGTATTGATATTGTCTGGTGATCATCTTTACCGGATGGACTATATGGATTTTATTCAGGTACCTTTTAAACATCTGCATTGCATTGCTGCTAATATCTTTCTGTTCCGGATTGCTGGAGTTTGACTTGTACTCGGTTACTGATGCATTCTTCACTTGCAGAAACACATCGATACAAATGCAGATATCACAGTTTCATGTGTACCCATGGATGATAGGTATGACTATGACATTGATAATATTTTTCGGGATACCTTGTTTCTTGATGAATATGGAGCTTTTGGTTATTTTTCCATTTCAAAGCAAACTTCAGCTTGATCTATGCGCTGATCCGTGGTCTAGATTTCTAGTTTCTGTCATTCAAAACATTCATTGTAGACACAAGCTAAAATATAAACTCGTGTTTCTCAGTTGACATTCACCAAATATTACTTATTTTGCAGCCGTGCTTCAGATTATGGACTGATGAAGATTGATGACAAGGGACGTATCATCCAATTTGCTGAGAAACCTAAAGGCTCTAACCTGAAAGCTATGGTAGTTGGCTGCCTTATCCCCTTTTTAATTCTTCAGCTCCATAGTTTTGTTTCTCACTTTAGATTCTTCTTACCTGATGCACAACCTTGTCTAGGTTGATACATATATATTTCCTTATTAGCTTGCTTGCTGAACTTTTCACAATGATGCAGCAAGTTGATACAACTGTTCTGGGACTATCTAGGCAAGAAGCCATAAAATTTCCTTACATTGCTTCAATGGGTGTTTACGTGTTCAGAACTGATGTTCTGTTGAAGCTTCTGAGATTGAGCTATCCCTCCTGCAATGACTTTGGATCTGAAATCATTCCATCTGCAGTGAAGGACCACAATGTTCAGGTGAGATTTATCTTTTGGAACATGGACTCTTCTAATTGTTCTGCTTTGTCCTGTATCATGTATCTATAGAAATTAGTTGAACTTTCAGTTACTGATCTTACTTATTTTTTGATTAGGCATACTTGTTCAATGATTATTGGGAAGATATCGGAACAGTAAAATCCTTTTTTGATGCCAATTTGGCTCTAACCGAACAGGTCCGTTGTTTCGCCTCTAAAACCTTGAATTGAAGTAGGTAGACACAATTCTCTGGTAAAACTATTGACCGATGCAAATTCTTTATTCAATCTTGTTTTGTGATGAAGAAAATTGTTCAGCCTTCCAAGGGTTGCACTCAAAAATTAAAATTTGTGTCCTATTGTTGAACAGAACGAGTGTTATATATGATTCTGCAAACTGATAAGACACCTTTTCTGCAGCCACCAAAGTTCGAATTTTATGATCCGAAGACACCGTTCTACACATCTCCTAGATTTTTGCCCCCAACTAAAGTTGACAACTGCAGGGTACGATTGTTTGGTTTGACAAACTGGCAATTTCCACATAGATTGTTGCATCTCTTGACCCATTTATTTGCTGCAGGTTGTGGATGCCATAATCTCACATGGTTGCTTCCTAAGGGAATGTAGTGTGGAACACTCCATAGTCGGTGTTCGATCACGTTTAGAGAAGGGTGTTGAGCTTCTGGTTAGCCATCCTCTAGCTTTATCAATTCCTCTCCTCTTCCCTTACATCCAACGAAAGAATAGAAGCTACTGCCCAAAGTTGAGAACAAAATGAATAAGATAAATCAGAAATACTATTCGGATTTGATGTTTGGTCAGTGAAACAGGAAAGACTAGTAGATGAAGAGGCTTTCTCATACAAATGCTCTAGATCTTAACTGCATCTAGATTTTAGTACAGAAGCCAACAATAAATCTTTAGACTACCTTGAATGAATTTCAGTGCCTAACAATATTTTCTTTGCAGGATACTATGATGATGGGGGCCGACTATTATCAAACCGAAGCGGAAATCGCTTCATTGCTTGCCCAAGGAAAGGTTCCAATTGGTGTTGGACAAAATACTAAAATCAGGTGAGCAAGTTGTAGGTTCAGTCATTTAAT
This sequence comes from Erythroxylum guanchezii, assembly GCA_025629825.1. Classification (NCBI taxonomy): domain Eukaryota; kingdom Viridiplantae; phylum Streptophyta; class Magnoliopsida; order Malpighiales; family Erythroxylaceae; genus Erythroxylum; species Erythroxylum guanchezii. Next base: position 1,323,257 of record JAOTAX010000002.1, read on the forward strand.
TTCGTTATGAAATACTCACAAACCATTTGCTAATCCCGAATCATTTGCTTTAAGGAACTGTATTATCGACAAGAACGCCAAGATTGGACGAGACGTCATCATTAGAAATGCAGATGTAAGTATCAGTTTCTGTGTTTAAAGTAAAGATTACACCACCACATCCACATCCTTTAGGGAATGTCAACACCAGTTGAAACCGTGTTTTTCTCTTTATCTTTTCGATCTTGTGTATGTCTCTGCTGAACTAGCTTTTCATTTTTCTCAGGGCGTTCAAGAAGCAGAAAGGCCAAGTGAAGGAATTTACATCAGGTCAGGGATTACAGTCATTCAGAAGAATGCTACGATCAAAGACGAGACCGTGATTTAAGTTTCGGGTTAGTGGTGGAAAGCGAGTAGTAGTAGGCGCACATCCTTTTATCCATTCTGATTGCTTGGCGGTAATCAATGCTTGTATATTAGAAACTAAAAGATGCCTTTATAAGAACCAGAGCTTAAAGATTAAGAGGCACTAATGTAACTTTAGAATGTTTCTAAGCCAATCAGTTTGATTTTATCTCCTGTTATATCTGTGGTTTGATATAGTTTTTGCGAACTTGACTCCAGGGTAACTGATCAACGTTACACTTAGACAAAGTAAGTTCGGAATTGGTTTCACGTTGAGAACTGTATTAGAAATGACTTTCACCTAACAAAGTGAAATCCTAAATTTTGTTGTTTGATATGGTCAATGTTTATGAAAACATTGCATATTAAACTACACCAATGAGAAATCTATTGAAAATTTTTGATGCTTCACAATAGTACTATTGTTCCTGGCCAACCACTGAGCCTTTCTGATATTTCTTGCTCTCTGCAATTTCTTCATATTTCGTAGCTTTGAAAACATCTTCCGAATCCGATTGAGCTTCTGAGACTGATCGGTGATGAGGCTAGCTGTTGAGGGGGTCTCAGAGAAGACAACCTCATAGCCATCTCGAAATGATTCCATTCCTTGAGTAAGCAGTTGCCAGAAAATGCCACCTGCAGCTGCTCCACCACCTCTAGCAGAAGAATAAACTGCTGAGTAAATGGTGTTGAACAACTGATCCCTTTGATTGTAATTGCCAGTTCTTGATGATTTTCCAAACTCCGTGAAGAGAACTGGCTTGTGAAGTATGTTCTGAGCATCTTGGATGTGAATTGCCACCCAATTGTTCAGGAATGACTGCAACCTCTCTTCGTTCGAATCTGTCAGCCTGTTCATGAACAAGAGAAACTCCATTGTCAGTTAGGAACACTAGCAACTGAATAGGATTCTGATCTTTTAGCGGGAGATTGCTTACCATTGGTCAGGATATGAATGGACTGTGGCAAAGTCGATTCCAGGAATCTGGTTGTTGGCGATGAAGTCTGTTCCTGTTTGGGAGTTGGGATTATACTTTTGGTTTAGTGACGATGATTGTCCATAAAACCCTTCTAACCCTGCTTCCAATAAATGGTTTCCATCTATGGACTTCAAGTATGAAGCCATCTCCGTAATCCAAGCCTGTCATGTTAAAAAAGACACGTAAAGCTTATGTGTCAACATCGATCAGAAAGCAGTAATGAAGATAAGTTGAAGAAGTCCTGACAAGATTGCGATGAATCAAATCCAAAACACTGTAACTTGACCAAATGGGGGTGTTTTAAAGACCTGGAGATACGTATCAAACCTGAATGGTCCTTCCTGATGGATCGGAGGCACACCTGGGTTCATTTATAAGCTCCCAAGCCATGATTGTTGGATCATCTTTATAAGCAACTCCGGTGATACTGTTCCGCCTTGTCAGGATAGTCTGTGACAAAAGCATCAAACTTTTAATCCAAAGTGGAAACTTTAACTATGTCCATTCTTTCTCTGATTGAAATTATGATCAGAGAGATGTTATGTTCACTCCATGAAAAGAAAACAGGGAAGGAACAGAGGAGATATGAATGTCTTTGAGGGAGAGAATTGAGTCACCTTGATATGATTCATGTAATAGCCTTTGACTACAGAGTTGGTAAAGAAATCATCATCAGATGAAATAGATTGCCCTTGATTTCTCGCCCAGTTCACATACTGTCTTCTTCCTCCATAGTTCTCGTAGTTGTTCACCAAACTCAAAACTAGCTTAATCCCATATTTCTTTGCTTCAGAGATTACAAAGTCCAATCCCTTTAAACGAAGAAAAAAATGAACAACATTTAGAAAAGGCAAGAAACCAGATCATGAGTAAACAGAGGAAAATAGAAACACAAAATGATCACTTAAAATAACCTGGAAAGTTTGCTCATTGTAGGAGCCAGGTGATGACTGAAGAGCTCTGTCTTGACCATCATTGAAAGCCCAAGTTCTTGATATAGTAAGGCCATGAGCTCTAGCTTCCTCCAAGACAGATGAAACTTTGTTTCTCTGAGAATGGTCAGTTGCCAAATACATGAGCCAGTAGGCATTGAACCCATTTGCATAAAATGGACTCCCATTCAACATAAGGTGCACTCCTTTGACTGTTATGAACCCTTCATCAGCTTTCACTTGACGAAAAATCCCCTGTTCTTGAATGAGGAGAATCAGGAAGATAGACAGTCCCAGATGTTTCATTTCTCTAATTCTTCTTCCTCCTCCCCTTATCTGAAAGAACTTGAAATGCAGAATCACTCAATACAGGTTTCTTCTTATAGACAGATAGTAAGCGTCAGGAAATGGATTATGGTTACCTATTACTTTGGTTTACCTATGACTCTGATTCAATGAATGGTCCTCTAAGTCAGTGCAGAGACCAGAAATGTCATTTTTTGTTCTCTGTGTTCTGCAGTGATAATCATAATTGAGCTAACAGTGTTCTAACAATATATTTTAGATATGAGAAAGTGACCTACTTTTTGTTTCAGTGCCCCGAGTTCAGAGCCATAGGATTACAGAGAAAAAGAGGATCTTTATGCGGAAAAGAACATTTATGTTGATGACACATTTGCTTAAATAAGCAGATTGGATTTTTCGGATGATCATTAAGTAAATTATCGAACATATATAATAAATTACTAGACATTGAGTTGGATTTAGGATTTTTTTTGTTAAAATGAACTTCAGGTTGAGATGAGACTACACTACCCTGTTCAATCTATACCTAAAAATTTTAGAAAAATTAATCTTAATTTTAAAATTTTAAATGAAAAATTAAGTCAAACCTAAACTCGAGCTCAAACCATGTACTTTGAATCGAATTGAGTTTTAGACAAAACTCAAGTTTGGGTATAAGTTGGAATCTAACTCAGCGCAACCCATTGCTATCCAACCTGGGAATGGAAGGCTAGGATAGGACTTCAATGTGACCTTATAAACTAAACCTACCACCTTTTTTCAAAATTAAGGGTCTGTTTAGTTGAGGGTTTTATGATGGAATGAGATAGAACATAATACAGTTCTATCGTTTGGAAGGAGGTTTTATATTGAAATGGAAGCGGAAGGTTTCATGTTACGTTCCGTTCTATCCTAAACAGTGAAAATGAGAAATATTTCCAATTTAGAGAGTTTAGGATGGAACGTAAACTAATAAATATATGCTACCTAATATACCCTCAATAATTTTTCATAATACCAATTATTTCTTACCCTACCCTAATAACAACCAACACAATTAACAATAAATTATATATAATTAATAATAAGATAATAAATTTTTATCACAATTTTTATTTAAAAAAATAGAAAAATATATTAAAAACTTATTTTTTTAATTGTTTGTCACAGTGCCGTGACATGTTTTTGGTAAGTCACAAATATATTTCTATATAAATATAAATATAAATAAATTATTTTTAAACATAAATCAGATATAATAGAATAATATTTAATATAATAAATTTAATTAAATAATTAATAATAATATTTGTATATAATTAATAATAAATAGTATATAATTAATAATAAAATAATGAAATTTTTATTAATGAAAATATAAAATATATAAAAAATTATTGTTTAAGTCGTAAGTGTGACTTTAATTGTTTGTCACAGTTGTGACTTTAACAAATCACAATCGTGACATGTTTTTTGTAAGTGATAGGCTTTTGTTGTTTAAAATCGTATCATTCCAATGTTTTTATGACTTTAACAAGTCACAATCGTGACATGTTTTTTGTAAGTTACAGATTTTTGCTGTTTAAAACCATGTCATTCGAATGTTTTTGTATTTTTGGTTCTAGGTTGTGTGGGAATGTTATATAAGGGTATAATAGTCATGTATCATTTATTACATTCTATTCTATCCATCTTCTAAACAACATTTCATTACATTACATTATGAACCATTTCATCCCTCCCAAACAATATTTCACTATATTACATTTCATTCCGTTCCGTTCCATTCCATTTCAGTTTATTCTATTTCATTAATTAACATTCAACCAGACTCTAAAGGATCATCAAACTGATGGTAATGGTGTACGAGGATGTTGTGGCCATACACTCTTTCGTACCTAATAATGTCTCATCCTTCTTTTAGGATCCAACTTGTTAACAAAATCTTAAGGGGTTGGAGTAAACCAAATCGCCTCTACCGTTTAAAGCATCCTGTTTTTATTAGGCCATCTCCAACCAATTTGGTGTTTTGGTGCAAGAAATCACTCTAAGGAAGACACCAAATTTTAATATCAAAATGGTGTAATGAATAGTAATACACCAAAATCATGTACCAAAAGTTATAAAAAACAACTTTGTCCATTTCTTTTTAACATATTCATTTTATGTCCTTCTTACAATTTGATTTATTTACATGATTTACTAAGCAATTAAATTTAAAATTTATATTACTTTACACAAAATATATCATTACAAAGATCTCATTGAGACATTTAAAATGATACTAATATTGAATATAGTATTAATTCTTTAATATTTATTTATAATTCTTATTTATAAGTGTTATAAATTCATTAATAAAATATGTTAAGAATAAAAAGTAAATTTGAAATAAAATGTATATAAATTTAAACCACAACATTTATTTAAAAAATTAAAGCTCAACGGAAATTTACTTTTTATTATAACCAGATTAAAATAAATTACAATTACAATAAGACTCTAGATTACAATCGAACTAAAATTACAACAATTAAATTAAAAGTAAAACTAAAGTACTTGAGAATATTAATATAACATAAATAATTAATAGTTTGGAAGGCCATCTTCATTTCCTCCTAAATCAAAATATTGGCGAAAGTCACTAAATGAGCCAACTCCTCCTTGAAGTTCTCCTTCTTGAGCTCTTTTTACATAAATTTTCATTTGTTCATTTCTAAAAGCTTTACGCATCACTGGATCTTTTATGGAATCCAGATCTTTGCATAAAATTTTATTATCTTCCCGTCTTTGGCACAATATGATAACTAAATTATTGTGATATATTCTTCAAAAAAAAATTGGTATAGAATGATTGGAGTAACACCAAATGTGGTGTAAAAATATTCTTAAAATATTATCTTTTATACCAAAATTTGTGTAAAATTTTAGTAAAATGGTTGGAGATGGCCTTAGGATATTTCAACCTGTTCTATTTAATCTGATTCACACATTTGTGTGAATTTTCAGAGTTGGAACTGGTTAACTGGAACAGAAGATCTGATCTTACTCTTAAGAATCAAAAGTAAATTTTAGTTACTATTTAACAATTATGTTTAAATTATATTAATATTTAATAAATCTCAATTATTGAAGAATTATTATAAATCACAAGGACAGCGAAAGTATAAAAATACATCATCGATGGTTGGGCCCATCATCCTGCGATTTTCCTTGGATCTCTTTATGTCACTTAGGACCGTGTTATGTCATGTTTCCGACAAATACGTGACATTTTATTATAAGCAATCCACTCCCAAGTCACCCTACCTTTGTGTGAATTTTCTAGTTTAGTTTAATTATATTTATTACTAAAAATTAATTAACCAATTTAGTTTTTTATAAATTAAGAGTAATTACAGTTATTATTATTATTGTTGTTGTTGTTATAATTTATTTTAATCAAAGCATATCATTTACTCCGAATCCGTTCTAATGGATAATAACTTCCCTGGCTACGATGAACATGCCAATGAAGACTCCAAGTCTCACCGTCCAATGCTTGCTAAATGAATCCCAATGCACTGACCGCGGTGGGTTAGATTCTGTGCTAGGACCACGATGCTTTTTATTTCCAATGCACTTTCAATTTAGACAGACCGTATAGTGTACGTAATCAAACGTCACCGTTTTAATTATCCAATGGGTATCATATGATGTGAACTGTGTATCTGTGACTTGCACCGGTAATTGGGTATCACAATTGACCAACCGTTGATCTTTAGTCTCGAAGTTAGTTAGTGGTGGCTTTTACCGGTGATTGGCGTAAGAGGTCGGTGCATCATTCCCCATGTGTCCGGTGGCATTGGAAGGTGCTCTGTGCTCGTACTCATGTTCGTTGATGTAAGTTTTTTTATCGACCCTTTTGTCTCGTTTGTAAGGAGAAGTCTATTTTAACGTTGTTTTAAGTTATCTCATCCACATCTTTATGTAGGTTAAAATAATTTAGAACAAATTTTAAACAATAAAAATGAAACAAGTGATTAAAATAGAGTTGAAACAATAAAAATAAAATAGAAGATCTGATCCTCGTTTATAAAGAGTTTATCTTCGTTCCATTTCAGAGTCTACCGAGCCCAATACTCCAATTGGGCCTACAGTATACAGTGTTGTCTGGTAGACTGAAACACAAGTAAACTCCACACATATGGGAACATGTGTCCTAACTTCTGTTAAATATACGTTTGGCCCAATTTGAAATTCCTCAAACTAAAAAGCCCCAGAGTTTTAATTATAATTTAAAACACAAGTCATTAGTACGACCTTTGAATTCTCCTCTTTGTCTGATTAATCATATCCTGTGTGCTTAGTCCATAACTTAAAGTTTAATGTAACATTCTAATCAATATTAAACTAAGCAGTCACTTAATCATATAATTGAATCATTATAGAATATCTCCAATTTTATGAGTTTCATGTTTTGAGTACGGGGATACGAATATTCATTCAATCAAAACTCGAATTTAAATTTGACTTATATATTTTTTCAAATATGATCAATTAAAAAAAACCCAATTCAACCTAAAATTAAGGAATAAAATTAAATTTGATTTTTCTCATATCTAAATTTTAATATTTGAATATGATTAAACTCATATTCAAGTTTAATTTTTTTCGAATTAAAATCTCCCGATGATAAAATAGTTACAACTAATAATTTAAAAATTGAACCGATTTGGTTAATTCAATTTTAAAAATTTGAACCAATTAAAATTTTATTTTATTTACTTTAATAATTTTTATTATTAAAAATTGATCTATTTATTAATTAATCAACCAATTTTTAAATCATCATAAAACAAATAATTTAATTTTTATTTAATAAATTTATTTTTAATCAAACTTCAACTTTTTTCATAAATAATGATAATATTTTTTAATTATATTTTAAATTTAATTTTATACTAACATTTACATTTTAAACTTTTATTTAATTTGTTGTCGGAATTTTAAAATATCATCCACACCACACCTGACCGTCTCTTTCAGCTTGTATTCTAGCCGCAACTACAACTACCACGCACGTGCAAGGACTGTTAGGTAATCACTTGTTAGGGAGATCATCTAACTCAAAAATAGAGAGTTTGTTAGATGAAAATAGTATTCCGTACATATATATATATGTATATGTATATATATATACAACGTTAGAGTCGATTTGCTTAAACGTTTTGGTTTATACCACAAAACTCTTACCTGGTTCTGTTTTTAATTATCTTTCTATCACCACCTTCTCTGGAAGATAAACATGGGATCAGAAGCAAAGATCGTATGTGTGACTGGTGCATCTGGGTTCATTGGTTCATGGCTCATCATGAGACTGCTTGAGCAGGACTACGTTGTTCGTGCTACAGTGAGAGACCCTGGTTTGGATGCTGATTCCCACCACCTTTTTCTTGGTTTCAGTTATATATATAAACTGTCTGATGCTTCGTTTTTCACTCGACTTTGTCGTGTATGTTTTAGAAAATGTAAAGAAGGTGAAGCACTTACTAGAGTTGCCAAATGCCAAGACTCACTTGAGTCTGTGGAAAGCTGATCTCTCCGAAGAAGGAAGTTTCGATGAGGCGATTCAAGGTTGTACAGGAGTGTTCCACGTTGCCACTCCCATGGACTTCGAGTCCAAAGATCCAGAGGTATGATCATTGGAACGATTGAATTCCCACTTTGTTGGATTACTCATAGGATGTGGGAAGACAGACAACTGCTGACTACATGGTTTATGTCATTATGTGTACTTATTCTGCCGTTCACTCCTTTTCTTGGCAGAATGAAGTGATAAAGCCGACCATTAATGGAGTATTGGACATTATGAAAGCGTGTGTTAAAGCAAAGACAGTGAAGAGGATAGTGTTCACATCATCAGCAGGAACTGTGGACGTTGAAGAACACAAAAAACCAGTTTACGATGAGAACTGCTGGAGTGATTTGGACTTTGTTCAATCAGTAAAAATGACCGGATGGGTTGGTATCATTATCACATCCCATTTCTCAAATCCAGGTTTCAGATTTTATAAACATATATAACCATTACTAACACAGGATTTCCCTTCAAAAACCAGATGTACTTCGTTTCCAAGACACTGGCAGAGCAAGCAGCTTGGAAATTCGCCAAAGAGAACAATATTGATCTAATCACAATCATACCAACTCTTGTTGTTGGTCCTTTTATCATGTCCTCGATGCCACCTAGTCTTATAACCGCACTTTCACTCATTACTGGTATATATGTTAAAAAACTGTCATAGAACAGAGGTTGTTCGATGTTCTTCAGGTTACTAAAAACACACTTAACCTGATTACAGGAAATGAATCTCATTATGGGATCATAAAACAGGGGAATTACGTGCACTTGGACGATCTCTGCATTGCTCACATCTCCCTGTTCGAGAATTCCAAGGCAGAAGGTCGTTACATTTGCTCCTCTCATGACACTAACATCCATGATCTTGCAAAGTTGCTTAAACAGAAGTACCCTGAGTACAATGTTCCCACCAAGTAAACCCCCGAAACACTGCCCATCATTGTCGGAATCTGTTACTTATAACCTTAGACTAACTGGTATCAGCTTTTGTTCTCAGGTTCAAGGACATTGACGAGAACCTGACGCGGGTTGTCTTCTCTTCCAAGAAGCTTACAGACATGGGTTTTGAGTTTAAGTACAGCCTTGAAGATATGTTCGATGGAGCTGTTGAAACTTGCAGAGAAAAGGGATTGATTCCTCTTTCTCATCAGCTTCCTTCCATTCCTGATGCAGATAACAAACAAGCTACAATCAAACTCCAAGTTTCACAGAAGTAGTGCTACTTCCTAAGGACCTTCCTGCCATTAATTAACAGGACCATGACTAGGAAATTGTCTCCTTGTATTTTTACCACTTTCCTAGTCTCTGAGTCCGAGGTTGCCATGGAAAGATCAATAAGAATATTCTGTCATTTTCCTCATTCCTTAAAATGGAATTTATTGTTTTTTTTTTTTGAAGAGCAGAATTTATTGTTATCACATACTCCATTGTCTTCAATGCCTGAAAGAATGGTCGCGCTTGTTCACCAAGTAATTTTCGTACTTGCACGATCCATTGTCCTAGTATTGTGATTGTCATTATTGAAGCTCAATGGTACACTATAGTCACAATCGACTGACCGTTTCTGAGGTTGTTTGCGACCAATCCAAGTCATTTACATGTGTCTTGAAGTAGGGACTACGATGGGAGGAGTTCGGCTCCACAGTCAGACTTGAACTTTATCCTGGTCCAAGCCCAACTCAGTCTAAGTCTGACCCAAGCTAATTTTTTATTTTTATTTAATTTAAAAGTTAAAAAAATGGCATCTTTTGTAATAGTTGTCAAGCTTGAGCATCTTGAGTCTAACCTTGACTCGAGACCTGATTGTCATCTCTAACTTTAAGTTTTTTATGGGTAGTCCGAACTCGTCCTTAAAGAGGAAATAACTTGAAGAGGTCGGGTCAAATTGTGAAGCCTAATTCTGAATTCAATACAAACTTCAAAATTTTGAAAAAAAAACTGAGTTAACATTTTGTCCATTTGAGTTAAATCTATTTATTTTGGATTGAATTAGACTACTATTGTCATTCCTAATAAAGTACATTGGCTTAAGTCATTATCATGCCTACACAAACAATTTACAATTAATTACATTAAATATGTGATTTAATCTTTTTATTTAATTATCATTTTTTTTAAATTATCATTTATCTCATTTGATATTATTTTTGTCCTCAATCATGTTGAACCTGTCTCGGGACAAATGGAATAACTTTCTCTAAAGATGTCGGATTAAAGTTGTCTTAGGATAGTTTCAAAGAGGACGTCGAGATCTACAGCTTTTGTGAAGACCTCATAGAGAGATTCTGTCATCTTGAGGGTCAAAAATTGGACCACATGATAGGCCAGACGAAACCAGACGAAGGGCCAGACGAATTGAGACAATTAGCATAACTTTCTCTATGGATATCGAATCAAAGTGTTCTTTGGATCGTTCGAAAGAGAACTTCAAGATATACAACATTCATGAAGACCTTGAAGACAAGTTCTATCATCTGCAGGGTCAAAAGTAGACCAGACAATAGGGTCAGACAAAACCAGACGAAAGGTCAGACGAACAAGAAAATTTGCCATAACTTTCTCTAACGATGTTGGATTAAGGTGTTCTTTAGACGGTTAGAAAGAGAACTTCAAAACCTACAACTTTCATGAAGACCTCAAAGACACCTTAATCATCACCAGTATCTCGAATTAATTATGATCTTTGACCTTTTAGGCACTCTTCATTTCAATGTAAGGGTGAACAACCCCTTTTTGTCATACAATGGCTCATAGAGTATTTTAATGATGCCACTATGATAACAATTGTTATGCCTGTAATCAATTGGAACTATACATCAATCTCATATTCCTATGAACTCCAAATATAAGCTTTAAGCACATCCCCAATAGTTAGAACAATTGGTAATTCAAATATTCGGCCACTTGTTTCTACATTCCTCTATAGGATTCACAATCCTGAATCCTTAGCTTTTAGGCTTTGTTACTTCTTTCATGAATTTCAATAGCTAATAGTACTTTGAATCGCCCAAAATTTAACTCGACATTCTATGCTCTTTATTGCACTAGGTTTGGTAACCTCAATAATTGAATTTGTACTATTCCATTAAAGAATTGCCTGTTCAATGTATCATATTACACACTAAGTTTACCAGTATAGTACTCATTTGTACATTCCTTTCAAACTCAATAATTACCTTAATCTTTACTGATCTACATATTCATATATCCAAAATGTTTCTGTACCTATAATGTCTCCAAGCTTGCAAAGCAATTACTATTGCAGCAAGTTCTAACTCATATATTAATAATCAACTCATGAGGCTTAATTGCCTCTATGTATACAAACTCACTTTATCATCACCTCTATTTCCTTTAGGTCTCCCAATGGGCCATGTTCAAATACTATCACATCCACAGTTTATTTGATCAGGCTAAGGTTCACTCTCATTAAACTTGGCATATACTTGTTTCTACCCTTATGGTATGTAAGATTTCCTCGACTGAAAAAAAAAAGTATTCTCTTTACTTTTCGAATATGCTCCAAATATCCTCTATGATCCTAGTCACTAATTGATACAATTTTTTTTTTCTTGGATCACTTTAATCTTCATTACCATAATACTTTCGGGGCATGGTTAACTTCAACAGATACACCCCAACTTCTCTTGTGCCCATGATTAGTTCTCGTAATTTCTTAAGTAACTAATTTCTCAAATGAGAAAATTTTATCACATGTTATTTTCAGTCTCCTAATTGACTTCTTTTCTTTAATGGTTTTCTCTTTTCATTAGTTTTCCTCCAATTTCAAATTGACTTATTCTAACATCTGTTCATTCATACTGGTTTCTCCACACATTTCAATTTATTTGCAATCATATCTTCCTGTGTTAGTAACACATTCATCAAATATAATTTGTATCTCCCGAACATATTTACATAGAATATAATGTGGACCTAAATCCTCCTCAAAGTCAGTACTCCAATCATAGAGTTGAATTCTATCTCTTATGCCTGAGTCTCCGCTAAAGATATAACTCCAATATTCACCTTTGATTCATTACCTATTCATTTCTGATTTGTTCCTTTGTTTATTATTTTTAGTTTGAATCATCTGATCAACTCAAACTAATTCAGGGAAATTCTTCTTTGAAAGAAGATTTCTTGCTACTATCATCGATACTATTCATGTAATCTTTATCAATCAAATGTTATCATCATCGCATTATCAGCCATTCTTAATACCTCGAGAAGATCAATTTCAATTTTTCATAATATCTCAATAATATCAATTTATACCCTAACTTATATGATCAAAACATCCTTTATAATAAGGCTCAGTAAGGCATTAAGCAAATCCATTTATTCTAACACCTTGGTATATACCATCAAAATCATTACATCTTATCTAGAGATGTATTTATGCCTATTAATCAATAAATAACATTCGCTAATGATACTTGAATCCCAATTGATTCTAAACAACATTTCTCTCTTTGTTTTTGCCCACAATCAGGGTATCCCAACACGATCGTGACTGAAACCTATTTTTGTTAGGTCACTATCGTGCCCTGCACTTTTCCTTCTCATTATCAAACATACTACCACAACTTTCATTCCAATTTTCTAGAATTTACCTCTTCCGAGGTTACCTCATTTCATAATGAGTCAACTACCATATTGAGTGCATCAATTCTTCTCGTTTGATTCTTCATCTTGTTCTTTATCTCATTCATATAGAAAATCCTCACCTATATGCTTTTCTAACTTTCTCATTACTACACATATACATCATTCATCTCTTATAAAGTCATTTATGACTATTTTGTTCCCCTTTTACTCTTTCCTCATTTCTATCTCATTTTTCTATTGTCATTTATTCATCTTACATATATATACTCGCAATCCATTCGGAGTTATAGATGCATAATCATTCTGAAATTTCAATCTCAATCTCCACTAATATATATTCTTACGGAGGATCATAGCTTTTGTCACATTAATCAACAACTAGTTCAATTCCAAGTTCCTCTTTTTAAGATTATGACGATTTCTGTTTTCATTACATTCTACTTGTACACTTTAATCTCGTCATTTATACTTATATCACTATTTTTCTCAAATAATCCATGACAATACATTCACATCTATATCACATTTTGAGGATATATCATCACAGTACAACATGGACATCATGCTCAATGATACAATCACATATATAAATGTAATGAACCTTTATCTATCATACAAAACCAGATTCTATTTCTCATGTCTAAATGTCCATAAAACTTCATTTCCTTATATTCTAACAGATCATCATTCTTCTTAGTGCTTCTCACAGCTCAAACTATTAAGGAATGCTCATGCATGTGTCTTATGCAAATGCGACTTAGACTAGGAATCAGTTGCTACTGTCTGTTATGACATGAAAAAAATGCATGTAACTTGACATATATTTCGAATATGCTCATATAAGATAGTAATTCTGGGCTCTGATACCACATAAATGTAGCACCCTACCCCTACAAGGCACGTACCTGATATCTATGAGTGATATCCGAATCCAAGCCTTGCAAGGGTGGCATGTTAGAGCACTTAGTCAGTCAAAAATCGGTATAATTTTTTTTAAACCACAAACATATGTGTGTGGAAATCGATAACCAAGTCGGGCTCACATTCATTTATAAACATTTTCAATTATAACAATACAATCAACAAAATTTCGATAGCCAATTGGGTCCTATTACAAATACAAAACACTTTAGTTATAATGTCTTTACATTACAACATAAATCATTTGTACAATAATTTCGGAATATACAAATTTATACAAAAATAGAAAAACACAAATGCAGACGCGAACTGATCTCGACCTTTATCCCTTACTTGTATGCTGTAGGGATACTCTCGTTTTCCTAACGGGGTATTATTCTGATCCTGAAAAATATTTGCAAATTTTGGGTGAGTTTTATGAACTCAATGAGAGACCATCATCGATGGCTCACCTAGTTACATAACACATAATTCACATTCACATCATTTCACATTTCATATTTAATACCATTTAATCATTCATATTATGCATATATAGTGCACATGAGACCCACTTTTTATGTATTATTTTGTTATGACCGAGTGCTTAAACTGTCCCGTATCCATTGGATACTGGGCCTATTACTAACTATCCCTTATCCGGTGGGGATAGGGCTCATTATACATAGTGAGCCTTAGGTTCTTAATCAATTTCTGAACTCGAGGCTCATTTCATAATTTGAGTTTTAAACTCTGATCGATGGCTACTTAGGTCACAACTGCCATTATATTTCACGCATTCATGAAATGAAATGCATCATTCACACTCAATCATTTTCACATATCATCGGACCTTAATCTGGCATTCAACTCAATCAATTACATTCATATAAGCATTCAATAGTCAATCAATACAAAAACTCAAACAAAACTAACAATGAAATGAGACCATCTAAGTCTACTCACAGTACGTTCTAAAATAACATTTGCTTCCAAATTCTGGATACGCCTGTATGCGGACGTTTATCCTGCACATTCTATTTATGCAATACATAATTTGCACAAGTCAAAACTCATTTATGCACAAATAGTGATATGGACTATGTACAATACATGCTTAATGACAATCCCGGGTACTTTACTAACTTCATAACTTAATCACTGATCAATTCTTTGAATCACAACCTCAATCCTTTGGTACTTTGACAACAATAACTCATCCCCTAATTTTCCAGTATAAACCCGTATGTGATTAGAGAGGAGGAAAAACAGAATCTATATATATATATATATATATATATATATGTATCATTATCAACTTTCTGCTTAAAACTCAATATTTCCTCTTCATTCCTCTTTCATTTCAGCTCACAAATCACAACCAAATAAAAAATCTATCTTTTTTTTCATAATCATCAAAACGAGAAACACTCACGCATATTCATCATGTTTTTTGCATTCCTTCACTTTCATTTTTCTGCATTTTCAACTATTGTAATTTCTTCATTTCTTCCTCTAACAATCACTTTAATTATTCTTTCTTATCTCCAGACATCACCATACACCTATCTCTTAACTCTAAATTCATTTTTAATCATCTCTAAAAATACTCCAAAACTTACGCATATATATATATATATATACACATATGAACAGTCATAACAGAACATTACATATCCATTCCTCCAAATTTTTTTGCACTAATCTCCTACATGTTTTCATTGATCTTCGAACTCCAAAAACTAGTGTAATACTATCCTATAACATTTCAATCATCAAATCCAAAGAAAATTAACATGTACCACAAACTCAAAATCTCCTCACTCATTTTCCGGCAAATATGAATATCACTGTTCTTAACCATTTAACAGTGAGTTAATGATGCATGCTTCATTTCATACAAAAATATACATAATCATAACAAGCTTACTTGTTTGAAGCTCTAACATCTGCAAAAAAACACGTAACCCTAATCCCTCATGTAACCACGTACATCAACTTGAAGGTTGACAGGGGGGTTCAGTTTTTTTTGGGGTGGAAGAAAGAAATACAAAGTATGAGTGGTTGTGGATAGGAGAAACCAAGATTTTTCTCTGTTGGAAATTTGATAAAAAAACTCTGTGTTGAAGAAACGCTAGAGAAAGAAACTTCGACAAAGAATCAAGACAAGTACAGTAACTTGTCTTTCAAGGTTATTAAAACTCAACTTTAAAGCTTGGACACCTGTCCACTTCTTAGCCTCTTATCCACTTCCCCATTTTAAAACTCACTTAAGTATAATTTGTACTTAAGTTTATGACTTAATAAA
>JAOTAX010000002.1:1339379-1355842 GCA_025629825.1 Erythroxylum guanchezii
AAAATGGGTGAGATGGGAACAAAACAAAAGCATTAAATGGGTTTAGGCCACTTGTCAAGTGTAAGAAAAAGACAAAATAAGAAAAAGACAAAAACATATAATAAGATTTAGTAAGAAACCCTAATGAAATGAATATTTGACCCATTCAATTCCAATGGCCTTAATTCCAAGTACAAAATAATGTACGCAATATTATAGCGCCATTGGGCATAAATTTTCGATACCGAAAACCAACCGGTTCGCCACTTGGCGATTTTTTCCGGTCTGGGAATTTTCCCTGGAAAATTCCAGAAAAATTCCTAAAATTTCCTTAAAATATAAAACACACAAGGAATCACTCAAATTAGGTTGTCAAATACAAATACCACATTGTTCATAACAAAATTTCATTTAGGCACAAATACCGGGAAATGTCATGAATGCATGTACAGTTTTTTTCATGTGCAAAATTTCACTGTTTACAAATAAAAGTATGCATGAAAAGTCCTAATTAGTCCCAATCACTCTCATCCTTGACCAAATTACTATTCTACCCTTCCCGTCGGGGGTGGGATGTTACATCTTATGTTTCCATTGACACCAAAATCATTCAATTTGGTTCAGTGATTTGAAAGATATACTTCAAACATTTTTGGACTACTTTTGTCCCAAACAGTATACTATGCATAACTCCCATCTAGAATTTAAACATCTTAGAGACTGGTTCAAAATTTGACTTTTACAGATGATTTGTAGCCCTATGTCTCTAGTTTACTCTAAATTAAAAATAGTCTCATTTGGAATCCTACAGATCCATATATAATTAAAATACCAAAGTATGTTCAGTAAAACAACACCAGTTCATTGTTCCCACCGATTCCCTCACTTCCGTTCAATCAATCTTTTTCAAATCAATTCGGAATGCTACCAATATTTGTGAAGAGGTAGAAAAATATCTTATTAATCCAATGGTTCAAGAATCACTTCATTTGGAGGTCGGATAACAAAGTTATGGCTTAAAGAATCAAACAAAGTTTTGTCCTCAATCATGTTGAACCTATCCCGGGACAAATGACATAACTTTCTCTACATATGTTGGATTACGGTCTTCTTAGGACAGTTTCAAAGAGGACTTCAAGATCTACAGCTTCATGAAGACTAAAAAGAGAGATTCTGTCATCTTGAGGGTCAAAAATTGGACCAGACGATAGGTTAGACGAAACCAGACGAAGGGCTAAATGAATTGGGACAATTGGCATAACTTTCTCTATGGATATCGGATCAAAGTGTTATTTAGACGGTTCGAAAGAGAACTTCAAGATATACAACTTTTATGAAGACCTTGAAGACAAGTTCTATCATCTGTAGGGTCAAAAGTGGACCAGACAATAAGGTCAGACAAAACCAGATGAAGGGTCAAATGAATCAGAAAAATTGCCATAACTTTCTATAAAGATGTTGGATTAAGGTGTTCTTTGGACTGTTCGAAAGAAAACTTCAAGATCTACAACTTTCATGAAGATTTAGAAAACAGATTCTATCATCTAGAGGGTTAAAATTGGACCAGAAGATAGAATAGATGATTCAGTCTACAGTGGATCAAATGATAGGATCGGATGAACAATGCACCAGACGAAATGATGTCATCACCAGACGATATGACGGCATCAGACGATATTTCATCACAGACGATATGATGTCATCAGACGATCCAATCCATACTCTTGAGCATCTCCACTTATAAGGATCATAACTTTCGACTCCATTGTCCAAAATTCTCATACTATATACCATTGGAAAGATAAAAGAAAGATCTACAACTCTCAAGAAGGCAACTTTGTCAAAATCTATGTACATCAATCCTAATTTTTTCCTGAAGTCTGAACACGAATTTTACATTCATCCACCAATGTACTGCACCCAGTTCTCAACTTCATGAAAATTTTGAGACTCTTAGAGACAGAATTTAAATTCGATGTCTTCATAAAAATGTAGCCATATGTCTCTAATTTAATCCAAACGAAAAATCATCTCATTTGGATAACTAGAGAAAAAGTTATGGCTTACAGACCGAAGTATACTCAGTGAACATTTTTTCAGATCAACTACCAATTTTGTTTCCAAATCTTTCCTTATCATAACTCAACCTAAGATCACTCTTTGTACTCCCTTTACCTCTCATTTTCAATAAAATCACCTTTAAAATCAATTATAGCCGGAAGTTGTCAATGAATGCGTGTATCATTATTTTTATGTACAAAGCTTCATATTTACGTGCATATATGCTAACATTATGGGAACGGGATGTTACATTGGTACCGGTCAGTACCGGATACCGTTTCGGTTAATTTTTTAAATTTATGAAATAGTCCCTAAAATTTTTAAAATTTACAAAATAGTCCATTGGTATATTGTACAATTGTACTGTATACTTTACTAGTTTATTGTTTACATCAACCATGCTTTCAAAAATTTTAATAATAAATAATAATGACAATTAATATGAAATAACAATATTCTAATTTTGTGCCTTAAATTGCAATTTTTCCTGGTCAACTTTCAAGGTAAACATGTTTTATTATGTCCTTAAATAGCTTAAACTTAAAGATTCATTTCTACGATAATTTACAACTTCATCTTGACCAAACCAAATACCAAACCGAATAACCATTAACCAAACCAACACAAATAACATTTATTTTAGAATTCAGATATACAAACACAATCAATTTAATTCAGTATTCAGAATTTCAGACCACATTCCAACTCCAACCAATTCATTTCATACACAAACACAACCCAACCCAACTAATTCAGTATCCAGATTCCAGAATCCCAGATCACCCATCAACACAAAAAACACCGTCCAACACTCCAACCAACTCCATCATCGTGCATCATCCAACCAAAACCATTATCCTAATTCCAACATTCCAATGATCCAATCCAACATAACAAAAATTTTAATTAACCACGAAATTTTTGAAATAAAAAAAAACCAACTTCAAGTCTTTGGCGGGTCTTCAGGTTTTGTCACGGGTCAAAGTCTGGACGTGTCTCCGGTGGCTTCAGTGCGGTAGTTTCGGGTGGAGAAGGCGGTGGCATCTTCGGGTCCCCGTGGAGGAAGTGTCTTCCTCAACCGATGCCAAGGGAGGATGAGTGAAGGAGGCGAGGGCCAGAGCAGAGACGGCGACGCGACAACGGTTATATGCGATAGAGAGAAGAGAAGAGGCGGGCAATGCACGGAGAAGAGGAGGTGGCATAGAGATGAGAGAAGAGTGAAGAACATGGGGAGGGGGGGGGGATTTTTGGGTTAAATTTAAAAAATTTGCAATTTGGTGCTTGAAGTTTTGGAAGTTTACGGTACCAGCCGATATATTCCAGTATTTTAGGTCGGTACTGATGGTGGTCCATACTGTTCCATTTTCCAGCCAGTATCATCCGGAACGGTACGGTATTCCAAACGTTGAATGAATCACAAGGTTCAAGTCATCTTATCTCTTTTCTTTAAAAAAAAAAATTATTAATAATTTATTTTTAGAAAAACATATAAATAACAATATTTATTTTCAAAAATATATGTAATAACATAAAATAATTAATAAAAATCTGGATAAAATACGAGATTCGAAGATATTCAATAATATGCATCTTCATCCTTATTAGATAAGACCGAAAAGCAGTCCAGAATCTAGAAGGGCCATGACATATTTGTTTTGTGGCCCAGTGTCGATAAAACGACGACGTTGAAGCAGTGACGAGGGGCATTTAAGTCAAAGCTGGTTCCGCCACAACAGTCAAGTACAAAATGGAACTTAGTTTAGTTCACTATGTCACTGACTCCACACTGAAACCTCTTAGAACGACGACAATGGCGGCGATTTCGTTCCATTCCACTTCGCTTCCGTCCAAGAACTACTCCCGGACCTCTTCGTCCTCTTCTTTCTCTGCCAACCTTTCTTTCCATTCTGTACGGTTTCTGTCTCCGCCGTCAAAGACCCTTTTTAACGGAACAATCTCATGCCATGCCTCCTCCACCGCCTATTCTCCGTCAGCTTCAGTTGATGGAGACTGTACGTGTCTCGTTCTTTCCATTTGGTATAGTATTTTAATTGGGAATTTTGGAAAGTTGCTAATTTTTCTGTTTCTTTTTGTTTTGGGTAGCAAAAGGAAAGTTAAAAGATTTTCTGCATATTGATGATTTTGACAAAGCTACGATACTCAAGATATTGGATCGAGCTGCGGAGGTCAAAGCAGTGTTGAAATCTGGGGATAGGAGTTTTCTTCCATTTAAAGGGAAAACAATGGCTATGATTTTCGCGAAGCCATCAATGAGAACAAGGGTTTCATTTGAGACTGGGTTTTACTTGCTTGGGGGTCATGCTCTCTACTTGGGACCTGATGATATTCAGATGGGTAAACGAGAGGAAACTCGTGATGTCGCTCGTGTTCTGTCTCGCTATAATGATATTATTATGGCGCGTGTTTTTGCTCATCAGGTACGCTGGTGAGTTTATTAATTTTCCTTTCTTTTCGTATCTGAGTTGGGTTTGTTCATGCATGTTTGGAACTTTAACTGCCTGAAATTTGTTAGAGGTTTCCATTTTTAATGGGAAATGATTGTTTCGCATTTGGGCATCAGCTGATAACGTTAAACTGTTTCTTCTAACAGGACATTCGTGACCTGGCAAAATATGCTTCTGTGCCTGTTGTTAATGGTCTGACAGACTATAATCATCCTTGCCAAATAATGGCTGATGCCCTAACAATAATCGAACATGTTGGTCAATTGGAGGGCACCAAGGTTTGTTGACCATGTTCCTTGCTTCCTTCTTATCTATGCATGTAAAGAATCTAACTTTAGAATTCAAGTTAACCTAATTTTATACTTGTATCAACTTCAGGTTGTATATATAGGGGATGGCAATAACATCGTACACTCTTGGTTGCTGCTGGCCTCTGTTGTTCCTTTCCACTTTGTTTGTGCCTGTCCTAAAGGGTTTGAACCAGATGCCGAAACTGTTGAGAAAGCACGGCAGGCTGGAATTGGCAAGATAGAGATTACAAATGATCCAAAAGAAGCTGTTAGAAATGCTGATGTTGTGTACTCTGATGTGTGGGCCAGCATGGGCCAAAAGGAACAAGCTGCATATCGTCGTCAAGTATTTCAGGGTTTTCAGGTATGAATTCATCTTTCGTTAAAGCATTGTTTGCTATTATGTGGAACTCTGTGAACTCTTCTGTATTTTGCTATTAAGTTTGCTGATGGTTGTTTCAATCAATTACAGACTAGACTTACTGACTAGTTTCATGTTGAAGGAAACTCTTAACATTCTTGGGAGTGATTCAAGTATTTTGAGTTGTGTTACCTATAAAATTCGAGTCGACCATTGTTTTTCTTGTGAAGGAGATGATATGCCATTCAAAATGTTAACTAATAGCATTGATATATGGAGTTCAAGTGTGATATAACATAATGTACAACATGGTTACTATGGAGTTGACATTCTTAGCACTAACCAACTGTGAACGCCACTCACCCCAATTGAGTCTCTCCCTTCACCTTTAATGGTTGGTGAGTCAAAATCTTTATGTTCTGTAAACATTTGTTGAAAATTGGAAGCTTACACCTACAATGTTTTACTTTATAACTGAAATTGAGGCTTCCTTGTAAGGCAGTGCCAAAACCTGACTAATCTTGGAGTACTTGTCACTGTTTTGCAATTTCCTTCACATTTTTGTATGTTCACGTCAATGAGTTAAGATCAAAAAGAATTTTTTTGTTTCAAAATTTTGTACTGTTCATCTCCATGAAACCAGGGTTGTACCATCAAATTTAATGGTTCGCAATTGCAGGTGAATCAAGAGCTTATGACGTTGGCAGGCCCAAAAGCGTACTTCATGCATTGTTTACCTGCAGAAAGGGGCGTGGAGGTGACCGATGAGGTCATTGAAGCTCCAAATTCTATTGTCTTCCCACAAGCTGAGAACCGCTTGCATGCACAGAATGCTATAATGCTTCACTTACTTGGTGTTTAATCTACCTCTGTATCTCGCTTCCAGTTTGAACACATTATTAGAGCATGTGTGTAGCCTTCTGGTTTCTTTTCAGAGGTTGCAAGAATGTTGGTCATTTGGCTAATTATTCTTATGAACTTGGTTTTTACTTATACAAGATTAAGTTGTTAAGCAATCGAGTGTTCACAGTTGAACATTTGCGCAGTGTATTCCTGTTAGTATGAGTATGCATGGATGCTTCATTTGCAAATCTGTTATCATCGATCTGTTTCTGCTCTCAGCTAACAAGAGGGCACATCTGTTCAGTAATAATGACAGCTTCCTTCGAAGAGCATGAAAGAATAAGGAAAAGAATGCCTACAACAATCTAGTATTTTGTGCGAATTGGAGCTGGTACTATCGTTCTTCCATGCTGAATTTGTTCCATGCCTCCTGAGGTGAAAGTGAATTGAATATGGGTCAGTGATACTGTTCCATATTATAGTTACGTGCCATGAAAACCTGCTCTAGTTCTTTATTAGAAAGTTTGTGATATGGAACTTTAAAGTGTGCTTGGTCATGGGTCAGGTATAAGAAAAACAAGACATAAGCTACAGCTCACCTTCAATAGATCAAAAACTTTCTCACAGATATATTTCTGCTGTATGCTTGCACCTCTTTGCTGCAACTTGTCAGGATGGACACACAGGGTGGCTTTCCGGTAAGCTTTTTTAATGGCAGCAGTTGAGACAATATCTGTCAAAGGAATTGGCTGCCAGCCACTGTCCGGGCCAAGGATCTGCAGGTACAGGGAAACAATAATTAGGCTTGACAATAAGCTGGGGCGGGGTCGGTCTGAAATTTTTATGAGCTCCAACACCATCCCAAAATCCGGTCAAAATACAAAAATAATGAAGGCTTTAGTTTGCTTAGTGACTAAATCTCCCGAGGAAGAATGAGAAATTGTGGACCACCAGAAGTCCACAGAAGTAGTGTTCCCATTTGAACAGAAGTGTGTCAATTGCTCTGTCACAGAGACTCTCTGATACGCAACCAAAGTTAAGGCTGAAAAGGATGTCCAAAAAGCCTAAATGGACTGCAGGTTAGTAGGTTGGTTGACAATCGTTTGAGCGGTTAGTTGTTTGTTTCATGGTCAGGTAAAATGAAAAACGTGGATATGATTGTAACCGCAATTTGTGAGGTATTAAAACCCTCGCAATCAAAATGAAACAGAAAATAATATTCACACAAAATTCTTCATCAACTTAGCCTCTGTTAGGTTAGGTTTATATCAGTATAGCTTTTTTTTTGTAGATCTTTTCTGATAAGAACTTTTCTAAGAAATCAGTTGACTGTTAAGCTATTATTTAAAAAAGAGTTTTTTTTTGAAAAAGTTTCATACAATAAACTATTTGACAACATAAAAATAAAAAGTACTTTTAATTTTAACAATATTTTATTTTGTAATAAAAATTATTTATGCATATAAATATTATTTAAAGTATATTAAACATTATGCAAAGTACAATATATTAATTATTATATAATTTTAAATCATATAAAACATAAATAAAAATATATGTAACCAAATCTTTTATATAGATTATAAAATAAGTAAACTAATATTGAAAATAAATATTAAAACATATAAAAAAGTTAAAAAATATTATATAAATTTCAAAATAAATATTCAAGTTAAGTAAATAGTTAAATACATAATAAACGGGAAGATGTGTTTATAGGTATTGTAAAAATTATGTATAAAATATAAGAACAAAAGAGACTAAAAAATAAGTTCATTAATTGATCTAAAAAATCTACCTTAAAAAACTTTTTTTTTAGAAGCTCCAAATTTGAGCTTATTAAAATATTATATTTTAATTATCAAAAAAATCATATCTATTAAAAAAGTGCTTTTTTATTTTACAGCTAAACACTTATTTAATTTTCCATAACTAATTATGTTAAGCTCAAATTAAGAATAGGAACGCCACTCTAGTACTCTCGTTATGTTAAGCTATTCTAAGAATAAGCAGAAAGCATTTATCTCAGTTGTGAAACAGTATAAGAAGCTTACGTACATATTGTAGTGTCGAAAGCAGGGCACGCAAATTCCTCTCCTTCCCACTTGACCATCTCTTTACTTCAGCATCTAAGGTATCTGCTACTCTCTGTTAATATACATCCAAAGTTATGAAGGTGAGAACAAAGAATTAACTTATAGTATCTGCAAGATTTCAAAATCATTCAAAGAACCAATTACATTTCTCTCTGCTCGCTCTTTCTGAGCAAGGAGGTCACGCATGTTCTTCTCTGCAAGAGCTTTTGCCTGCAGAAAATATCGTGTTCGTTAGAAACTCAGTAGAACTTAGATGTCTATCAAATTTTTTTAAGAAGAGGGCATACTGCACGCTCTGCTGTTCGTTGATCCTTTTCTAATGTAGCTTTACACCCTTGAGCTAACTCATTGTTTGCTACTCTACTTGGGTATCTTGAACTGCTAGAAGGACCTTGAGCCTGAGCTTTGTTATGTTGATCCTGAAGGAAACTCTTAATTTTCAATAATTCTGCATTTCAAATTCTATGCTTATAGACGAGAATACTAGTTGAAAGAATATGACAAAACACTTACTTTTGATTTTGTTCCATCATCTCTGGAGGCACTTGGAAACTTATCAGTTGAAGATATATCAGACTTATTTCTTGCCGTCTCTGATATTGCTTTTTCTAGTGCACGCACCCTAGCCTCTGCGGTTGCTCGCTCAACTGCAGCACGTTCAGCTCTCAATTTGGCTTCCATGGAAGCTTTTTCTGCCGCTGACTTATGACTAGATTGTTTAGAAGCCTTTTCCGACCTCAATTTAGCTTCCATAGAAGCTTTCTCTGCTGCTGACTTATGACTAGATTGTGTAGAAGCCTTTTCTGACCACTCCCGCACCTCGGACGCCACCTTCTTCTGAGCTTCTGTGGCAACTTTCTTCTCAGCAGCAGCCCTTTCTGCCCTTTCTCTGGCTTCAGCAAAAGCCCTTTCACGAGCTTCTCTGATGGCTCTTTCAACAGCTATTCTCTCCTTCTCTTTCTCTAAATTCCTATCTTTTGCTTCCTTTCTCTTAGGAGCTTTGTTTTGCGTCACCACTTCTTGTTTATCCTCAGCTTCCTTCTCCTCCTTTGTCAGCATTTGGTGATGATTCTCCTGAGATATCTCTATAGTGGTTGCTTTCAGTTCAAACATACAGGGTTTCTGACTAGTTTCTACACCTATCCGAGTACTGACTTGTCTTTCATCAAGAGAAGTGTCAAAGTATCCATCATTCTTTTCATTATTGGAAGCAATTCCAGACTTCTTGACATCATCGTGAGTTTCTTCCAGTTCAAAAGGCGATTCTTGAGCACATTTTTCAGTACCACAAACCATCTCAGGCACCATATTATTACCTAAACATCCTTCACTTTGAGTAGGTATAAAGTTCTCACTTTCTTCACTATTGCTGCCAATATCAGATCCATCAGAATCAGCATAATTTTCATCCAATGCACAGGGCATCTTTCTTAGACTGCATATTTCCATATAGGCTATTACTTGATCTTCATTTTGTTTCTGCTCAGGGTTCAATTCAATATGACCTAAAAGTTCACCGCTTTTGCTAACCAAAACAGCCTCAGCAGTATCCACATGTTCATTGATCCCATGAAGGCTAGTAAAAACATGAGCTTGGCCGATACACTCATTACGCTTTTTTTCTTCCATTTCATCTTCCTGATCAACTTCAAGTGGCTCTTTTTCAGATCTGCCGTTTTCCTTCTCATTTTCTTCCATGGTCAGTAACCCTGCAGTTACCTCCAGTTCCTCAGAATTTTGTTCATGTCCATCAGTTTCATGCGTCCTGCCTATGTCGTCATTTGCATCCTGATTTTTCTCATCAGCAGCTTCAAAATTGTTCTCAGGGTATCCAAAAGCCTGTTGAGTTGCTCTGAAGTTCATTTCATCTTCTTTGCTATGGTCTGTCTCCAATTTGATCCTCTCAGTTTCTTCCTCTTCACAGAATTTCTCTCCCCTCACCTCCTTATTTTCATTTCCCAAAGAACTGTCCTTTCGTGAGTCATTCTCTTTCACCTCTTCCAACTGACTATCTCCATTTATCTCCCCAACCTCCCTCATGCTCTCCTCATAATATTCCTTACCTTGGATTGATCTCTCAACATCGTGTTCAACTACCTTCTTTTCAGTGCCTTCACCCACTTTAGGATCATTCATTTCTTCATTATGCCCCTTCTCATTTTCCTTTTCCCCATTAAAGTCATCTATCCTCATAGGAACTTCATCTATTTCACCATGCGGCTCTCCTTGATGGAATGTTTCACCTTGTTTTACCTCAATTTCTACCCAGTTTCGAGACTCCCTTGATTTCTCTTTGTCTTTGCTTTCTTCCAAATCCGGGATTTCACATGTTCTATTTTCTTCTGGTTCCTCAACCTTTTTCAGATTACCTTCACATTTAGTCTCCTCAAAGGACACTTCTAATATATCATCAACTACCTTACCTTCATCAGCAACCTTAACTTTTTCTTCATTTCCATACTGAAGATGAGACTCTTTGATTGATTTGATAATGTTTGCAAATATATTCCATCCAAATGTCATTTCAAATGGGTTTAGTTCCTTCTCAACCTTACCCTGTTTAGAATCCTCTTTAAGTGCTGTTGTTGTCTCGTTTAGCCCCTTTGGCTTCTGAATGTTTTCTTCTGCTATCATCTTCTTGCTCCCTTCACGTTCGTTGGCTTTGGGTGTCTTGAAATTTATATTCTCTGCCTGATCCAACTCTACTTCGGTTCCCATATGTTGCTCAGACTGAGCAAGTTCTGAAAATTCTTCCGGGGCTTTTACAGCTTCTGACTGCTCTACCCTATGATGCATTTGAGTTGAATTAGGCATCACATCCTCTGCTTCTGAAATAACACGTTTGGAAATGGAAGACTTTCTTTCATCCATCAACTCTGAAGTTACTTGGCTTGTTTTTAATGCATTTTGCCTTCTGAAGTCAGCAGAAGTATCCTCTTTGTGATAAATTTTTTGAGCATCTGTTTCTTCAGATTTCTTACTTTCTTCTGTTACTTTCACTGCCCTGTTATTGGATTTTGAAATACTAGAACTCAGTTTCTCAACCTTCAAACCATTGTTGAACCTCCTCCTTTCCATTAATTCTTTTGCGATTTTAATTTTTGCTTGAGCCTCCTCTATTGCCTTCCGCAATGCAGCTGCTGAGGCAGCAGCAGCTGAATTTGCATCTATTTCCTCGTCAAGGAAAGGTGGTGAATGGTTACCTGCAGTTTCAGGAGCATCATTCCTAGAAAGCCCAAACTTTGATCTTGTTGACCCACTGAAACCACCATGATTATTAACCAAGTTTGATGATAACCCTGGTAGTGGATCTGGTGTCGTTCTCGACTGATGTTCAAATGCATCAGATGAAAAATCATGAGAAAAAGATCTATTGCGAGTAGAAATCTTCTGAAGCTTGGCATGAATAGTACTAGTGTTTTCTGCATTGGTGCCTGGTTGTGGACCAGACACAGCTTTCAAGTGAGGTTTCCCTCGCTTCAACTCCAATACCGAACGTATCGGCTTACCACCTTCACAGTTATGCAAAGGCGTGGAATCATCAACTAAACGAGTATACCCTGGAACGGCATGGAGCTTAGCTACATGTGTGGTTCCATTTGTCCCATTCATACCGTCTGAGTTGGTTTTGTTATATGAAACATTGAGATGTTTAATATCATCTTTCGAATAGAAAGATGTTTCAGATGATGGCACATTTTTCTCTCCAGAACGATTTGAATGCTCTTGTTCTGCACGCTGGAATCTTGCTTCATCTGGAGCCCTACAAACAAAAGAAAAAGCAGGATCTCATTTGGTCAGTTCTCAACCTTCATGAGATAGTAAATCTGATAGTTGTATGATCACTCTCATCAAATGAATGATCGAGTTCTGATAGTTTCACAGTTGATTACCAAAACCACTTTCTTTTTTTTTTTTTCACTTAGAAGACAGATTTACACATTTTCAACGAAACACACGCTTTTTCACATTTCTTTTTCTCTTTTACAGTTCGATCGAAAGTGAAAACATTCTTCTTGCGTGTTAGGTAACCAACAACCCAAAAGTCCTAAACATTAAACCCACAGAATCAACCTAACTTTGCTCATCAAGATCTTATTTTGACCGGTAAACAGATCACAACCGTCATGATTTTTCACTTCTCCTCTAAGCCCACTTCAACATAACTACTATCACACAGAAAAACAAAGCTAATATTATAAACATACCGAGCTTTCTTTGGTTTGGCAAATAATTCCTCATAAGGCATAGCCAACTCCGGTACACCAAATTCGCCAAAAATCTTGGAGTACTCAACCCTCGAGCCCGGTCTATTCACTACCCTTCCATGAAGCTCTGGAACATCGAGAACCGGAATCGAAGAAGCACCAGACCCGCCAAATATCTCTCTGTAATCCTCCACTCGAGACCCGAGCTTCGGTGCACCGTTGAAAGTAGCGGCGTCGAAGACTTGTTTCCCGTTAAATCCAACACGTCCGTTGCTTAGCTTCTTAGAAGAGAGAAAGGAGGAAGCGTTCTGAAACTCCATTGAAAGATAGTGACTGACGGACCAGAGAGACACAAAGGACACTGCAACTGTTCTCACCGTTTTCTTAAACCTCTCTCTGTCCTGTTCCTTTCTTTTACTCTCTCTCTCTCTCTCTACAGAGAACAGTTCAGCATCAGAGAGAGGGAAGAGAAAGAGAAATTGAACGAGAAAATGAGAAGAAGAAGACGCGGAAATGAGAGACAGCAATGTCCTGTGTCGTGTGGGGTTGTATTGTTAATTCTGTCTTAACCGTCCGTTATTGGTTTATGGTCGGTAATTTCGTTTCTCGGCGGCTTCAAATGTGCGACCGGCCGAACCGGTTAAACCGAGAACTGGGAATCGCAGGATTTAAGATTTCTCTATTGTCGTGTACTCGTGAGATTTTCCACGTGTCAAACTGTCACGTATTGGCATTAGATTGGTAGGGGTATTTGGGGAAAGAAGCGATTGTATTAGGGGTTGTCTCGGCCTTCGGGAAGATATTGTGGTTGTCCTCTTGGCCTTACATCGGTGGCATACTCGTTGTGCAATATAATATAGAATAAAATATTATATAATAGAATAGAATAATACTTAATGATTTATTAAATAATTTAATATTAATTTGCATTGGCTTAATTTAATATTAATCTTGTTTTCTAGGAGGAGACAATACCAAAGAATTTTTATTTTTAATTTTAACTTCCTAACCTTGTTATTTTCGCTAAAAATTATAAAATGCTACATTTGAAAACTATGTTTATTGATTTAGCCGGTTCAATCTTAAAAACTTGAAACTGTCAAATTTTTTGATTTAATTTTTAATTTTTTGATTCAATATACTTTAACACTCTTGTTGTTAAAAACTGATCAATTTTTGTAAATTAATAATTTTAAACTAAAATAAATAGATCAATTTTTATTTAATAATCTTTTTTTCAATTACACTTTAAATTTTTATAGAGATAGGGATTTCAATCATATCTTAAATTCTTTAATTTTATTTAAAATTTAAAATTTTAATTTTAATTTTAATTTTAATTTTTCAAATTTTAACTCAAACTTAAATTGAAAAAGTTTGAATTAAATTTTTTTAGTGTGCGTAAAAATATTAGATTTATTCAAAATTTACCCAAATAAAAATGCTAACTTAACTTGTAATACTTAATATTTTAATAATACTGTTTAAAATTAGTAATGAATCATATCAAAATCTAGACTTTGTGGTCAAGTTTATATTCGAAATATTAAAAAAAAACGTTCGAACTTGAAAATTTTAATTTAATTAAATTTCGTAGTTTTTAATTTTGAAATAAAATTTGACTGAATTAAATATCTCAATGTAATTCTAGTATTATATTAATCCAACCTTTATTTATTAATTTTTGTAATAAGGACACACCGAATTCATATAAAAATGTCAACTCTTCTTATAATACTTTGGTAATCCCAGCTTTCCATGTGCTAAGAGTTGCAGATTCTCGCCAGCAATGAAAAACGTATCGTTCCACAGTCGAATCATTTCAAACCTCAGGTGGGGTCCCGGACACCGATTCTTGGGACAGAACAGAAATAGTAAAACCGTGTCATCTTCTTCGTGGTCCCGATCGCCGACTGTTTTAAAGTTTTCCGACATTTATTTCTCATAATGTCTGAATGACAATGATGTTACGAGTAGGTCTTCCTGTTCAATGCAACGTTATATCATAAAACATATTAAACTAATCATGACCATCTTTTAATTCCCTGTCCTCGTCATTTCTGCTTCAATCCAATGATTAGAGTTCTGAAACATATCCACATGTTTAAGGAATTTGAAGAATATGATTATGACTCACGTAAGAACTGGCGTTTTCTTTTCTGGTTCATGCATGTTATGCTCTGTGCTGTAACAATGGCTGTAGGTTTTTTTTTTTTTCCCCTCTGTTCACCGTATCTTTTGGAGGGCTGGCCAGCATTGTCCAACTTGTTTTTTGGAACATAGTCAGTTCCCAGCTCCATGGAAGAGAGGAAGAGTAGTTTTACAAAGTTTGGATTTGATTCAACAGCAAGTCAATCCACACAGTTGGCTCTTTGCAATGACGAGTGAATCTAATCTACTTTGGTAGGAGAAGACGACTTTGGGGCAAATCTTAGGAGCATCTGAGCCAATGATGTCGAGATCCAAAAGAGAGAGAAAGGGTACTACAACGCTGCTTTTGCCTTTTTGTTTGTCCCTTTCATTTACGTCACTTCATTGCTTTAAGTCAGTGAGTGCCAACTCAGCTCGAGTTTAAAAGCTTCCCATTTCTCTTTGAAATTTTTAAAAAAATGGATAAATAGAAATAATATGTCAGATACGTCGTTAGGAGAAACGTTAAGACAATCTCCTAGGAAGTGCTAAACGACGACACAAATAGCCCCCAATAGGAAGCCAAAACGTCATCACAAGGATCAAGACGACAGCGTGCAAAAATAAAAACAACGGCATTAGAAAGAGCAATCAAGGCTAGGATCAGCAACTTCTTCTTCCAAACTGGAGAGGAAGTTTGTGGTACAGAAAGTGAATTGATTAGATACATCAGCAGATTAAGGGATCATACAATAAGAAGTGTTATCCCAAATAGTATTGGAAAAAGGGGAGAGAAAGAAGAGATGATCCTTTGTTTCAGGGGCATCTTTACATAAACTGCAAGTTGCATCCCGATTTAGCAAGAATTCTAATATGTCTATAGTTGCAACCTTGTTTTCAACCAGCAGTCATAGTAGGAAAGCAGTACTAGGTCGAAAAAATTTGATCTAAATAACTGAAAGTCAGGGAACATCTTGTTTTAAACTGCGAATTTATCTCCTGTAAAGTCTATAAAAAAAATCTCTCAATAGGAAGACCAAGCTGAAAATAATTGTCCTGGGTGTTAGGATCAGGATAATTAGAAGGTTTTAGCTTTTGAAATTCTAAAGGAAAGTGAACCCACTCATTATGATTTATTAGAACAGCAACCTTAGCCTTATAGTCAAACCCTAAAAAGGCTATTACTGCATTGGAATTATGAGCAATGCCGGCCTTAGGCAGGGTACCTGCTTAGGGCCAACTCTCACCAGGAGCCTATTTTCAATGTATTTCAGCAGCATTTATTATTTAGAAAGGTAGTAAATCCTTGATTTTCAATGAAGAAAAAGTTAATGTTAACTAATAAATAACTTCCTTTATTAACTATATTACCGAGAAAGTTAGCATTAACTTTTAATCTTAGAAGCTAAATAGCTTTCTTTTTAGCTATACAACTTTAACTTGTCATATTTATAAATACCTTGAAGCATTTGAGTGTATTTCTTACACTCTAATTTTTTTATTTTCACTAACATATAAATCTAAGATATTTCAACTCAAAAATTGGTAGTAAAAAAATTTCACGGTTATGTCTTCTGAGTTCTGAGTGATAATTTAAAGGTAAAATTTCTATTTTTTTATTTATTTGTAACTTATTAAATATTTGAACATATTATAATTAATTTGTAAGTTGTCATTAACGTGGACATTATATTAGCATTTTAAATCAAAACATAATATTAAATGATTTTGTGTTTTTTTTGTGTTTCTCCTTTTTATTTTTAAATTACTTATAATTTATAAAAATATAATTAAACATTAATAATAATTTAATTTTTGTAATTGTAATTTTCATTATACTTTGCCACATGTAATAATTATTGGATTTGTGTTCTTGTAAAGGTTCACACAAGTTTAGATATAATATGATTAAATCAAATAATTTAAGTTACTCAATTCAAAGACTACATAAAAGATTTCATTTATTATAAAAATTTGTATAATTCTATTAAATATGTTGTGATAATTAAATAATAATAAAAATTATTTGA
>JAOTAX010000002.1:1359371-1373284 GCA_025629825.1 Erythroxylum guanchezii
AGATATTATTAGTTGATGTTATGATCATTTAATATTTTGTTGAGTATGTAGACTTATAAATTGGGTCACTTATGTATAAATATTAAAATTTAATAATAAAAATATCATTTTAAAGTTTACATGTTTGTATATTGCCAATTTATTGAGGCTTTTTTTTTTCTTCACCCAGGGCCTATAAAACGTTAGGAACGACCCTGATTATGAGAACGGGGACCATAATCAGTCCAGTTATCGTGTCATAAGAAGGCAACCTTTCCATTCCCAACTTTACAACAAACCTCATTTGCTACTTCATCTCTTTTCTTTAAAAGTTGGTTGAGGAACCAAGAGAAGCAAGATTTAGGTAAAAGTGACCATAGGTTGTTCACTTTCAGAAAATAGTTGTGAAGTCATCTCATCTACATTGAATGTTTGTCTTAAAGCACTCTCTAAATTCTTTTAATTAAAAAAATTGTTGGCTACTCTTAAAGAGATGATCCCTAACCTTCCATTCTCCTTGGGTTTGCATACATCTGCCCACTTGACCTTTGGAAAACTCGAATTTTCATTTGCTTTGCCCCATAAAAAGTCTCGTCATTTTCTCCACAAATTTAATCAATTTATTAGACAAAAGAAAATGTGTGCTCCAATATAAGTGAAGGGAACATAAGACAGATGTAAGAAGTTGGATTCCACTCTTCCTCCAAATGAAAGAAATATATTAGTTCATTTGTTGATTCTCCTTTGTATTAGTTCAATAAGAGGAAGACATTCATCGAAGGATAGTCTTTTGGTAGTAATAGGCAAACCTAGATAACGCAATGGTGGGATTTTCCTATTTATGCCAATTAAAGAGGAAATGGTGTCTTGGAGAGATTTCGTTGTCGATGAAAGTTGAACAAAATGACTTTTAGAGAAGAGAACAAGATCATCCGTGAAATAGAGACGAGTAAAAGAAACTCTCCTACATTTGGAGTGATACTTGAATTTGGGACTATGAGAGTCTCTGGTTTTGAGCAATTGGGATAGCACTTTCATACATATAATAAGTAGATAAGGAGACAAAGGATCTCCCTGTTTAATGTCTCTTTTCCCCTTAATAAGTCCATAAGGGGTACCATTAATTAAGACGCAATAAGTTGTGGTCGAGACACAAGCCTTTAATCCAGTTGATACAAATATTAAGGAAGTTGAAAGCCTTAAGAACCTTGAAGAGGAAAGGCCAACTAACGCAGTCAGAAGCTTTATTAAAGTCAATCTTAACTGCACAATTCAAGGGAGAATTCCTTCTAATATAGCCTTTTAGGAGTTCCTTAGCAAAAAGAATGTTATCACCAATGTTTTTATTCTTCATAAAAGCATTATGATTCTCACTGAGAATGAGATTAAGAACTCCCTTCAATCTATTTGCCAAGATTTTAGCCATAATTTTGTAAATGAAGTTTGTACATGCAATTGGCCTGAAATCACCAAAAGTAGAGGAGCTAGAGATTTTATGAATTAAGCAGAGAAAAGTTTTATTAAATTCCTTCAACATGACCCTCTTGTCAAATAATTCATGAATTGCCTCTCTAATCATAGGTCCAATAATAAACCAGGTCTTTTGAAAGAAGAAACCATTTAGTCCATCAAGACCAGGGGCTTTCATTCCATTTATAACATAGACAGTAGCATTGATGTCATCATCAGAAATAGGTTTCACCAACTCCCGTGAAGCTTTTTGAGAGATCCTGTTGGGAATAATAGCTTGAAGAGAGTCTATAAAGGAAAAAGAAGAGTCTATATTTGATCCCAAGAGCCCTTCATAGAAATTGACAGCCTTTTTCAAAATACTAAGTTGATCAGTTAAGATTCCCCCATCTGCTCTAGTAATAGAACATATTTTATTGACATTTCTCCTGTCTGATAAGGAATTGAACAATAACATAGAAGCTCTGTCCCCTTTCTTAAGCCAACTAATCCTAGACCTTTGTTGGATCAGAGAAGAATGTTCTTGAACAACTTTTAGAAAGAATTCCAACTCTAACTTTTCCTTCATAATAAGATCACAATCTCTATGGTTGAGAGAAAGTAAAGATTGGATTGCTACTGGTCTTTCCTTAGCAACATCAATTCCTCCTTGTGTGCTTGGTAAATATTGGGATTTCAACTTCTTCAATTCAGCTTTGATAGTTTTAAGTTTTTGACAACAGATGAATTGTCTGGAGTCGAAGACTTGGGTAAATAAGCCCTTCTGAACAACATCATTGGTTCAACTTTGACAAGGTAGATATTAAATCTAAAGGAATGATGAGTGAAAGATTTTTGGAAAAGCTCATCAATCAGAATCGGAGTATGATCTAAAAAGAGAGGATCTAATAACGTAGCCTTACTATTGGCAAATTGTAAGAGTCAATCCCTATTAACTAAAGCTATGTATAATTTTTTTCAAATATGCCAATCATTCTATTGATTGTTACTCCAAGCAAAGAAATACCCTTCTTATTTAAGATCACTAACACCTAAATGTTCTTGGTTAGTCTTCTCCCTAGCAATTGGCAGATTATCTTCAATGCTCACACAATTATGTTCAGCAACATTAGTCTTAGAATACCATGACTGCCTATATCTCCTTCAGCCATCAATTTGGGCTGTAGAATAGATCCATTAGCAATCCCTCTACGAGTTGAAGCTTCCACAAGTTTGTCTGATTCTTTCAAACAGTATATAGTGGAATAAATCCCCAAAATTTCCTACTGCCCACCAGTTTAGAATGTCCTCCTTGTAGGCTGCCGGACTTTAGTAGAGTTACTAGGTTTCCAAGGGAAAGTAATA
Organism: Erythroxylum guanchezii; assembly: GCA_025629825.1. NCBI lineage: Eukaryota > Viridiplantae > Streptophyta > Magnoliopsida > Malpighiales > Erythroxylaceae > Erythroxylum > Erythroxylum guanchezii. The sequence continues at coordinate 1,362,165 of JAOTAX010000002.1, forward strand.
GTTATTTCCTTCTTCTCCAATTCCCCATTGTCCCCTAGGCCCATAACATAGAGAGCATTTGATAAGAAGGTGGATTTCTGAATCTCTATACATATTTTTGCATAACCTATTCTCTCTGTAGAAGTTGTTTGTGAGTCCATACATAATGGTTTTCCAAGTGAGCTAGCAAGATAGCTAAGTCCCTCAATGGTCCATAGTTATAATAGGAGGTTGTGGAAATTCACCCACAAAGGAAAAGTGTCCACTTTACCTTGATCCATTTCCATACCTAGCTGCCATTTTTGTAGGAAGAGAGGTTGCTCTCCTATATGCCAACGCCCTTGCTCAAAAATATCATTTAGCTCCTTTTCATCTAAAAATTTAAACAAGATAATCTCATCCTCACGTAACAAGACCTTCTCCAATCCCTTCTTACTCCATTTGGATTTTGCCCATGTGTTAATCACCGGAAAAGCTAGCCTTTTGCTCCAGAAGAAAACAAGTAAAGTAGAGGACCACACCTTCGCTCCTGCCTTGAGAAGTTCCATTGGAGAACTAATGATACCACCAGTCTCAACATTATGAAAATGCTTAAGATATCCTTTTTAAGGTATAGAGAATAACTTGTTCTTCCATGTACCTGTAGGTTGTTTCTCTTCCATGTTTTCATTTGATTTTTGGCTTTTAACAACATTGTTAGATTTACATAGTTCTGGAGATTTGGAGAGTAGATTCTCACAAGATAAAGTAGGAAAGTCTTCACCAAATGAAGAAGATTCCCTTATTTCTCTGGTTACCAACAAGGCCTTGGTAAGGCCCTCCATAAGCGATGAAACCCTAGTAAAAATGGAAGTAAAAGAAACCTTAAGACAATAGCAAACCAAAAGGTGAGAAACAGAAACTAAAAAAGGAAACATCGGATAGATTAACTTTAGAACAACAACCATTCATTATTATTATTATTAAACAAGTATGTTGTATTTTATTTTTTTTACCCGTTCTTAACAATAAAAATAATTTAAAAATGCGAGTAACTAAGGCGAACTGTAGATCTTAGAAAAAAAAGGTATTTTCTTTAATTGAATATAAAATTTCAACTTAAACTAATCTTATGAATTCATTTAAAAATAAAAATTTATATTTAATGTTTTTTAAAAAAAGGAAAAAAATGCAAAAGAATCAATTTTTATTTAATATTTTAATTTGATCGTAAATTAATTCCTCTTTTATTAAGACATAATGAATACACCGTGGTTTTAAAAATCGGACCGGACCGTTCGATTCGACCGAAAAAAGTTTGAACCGGTTAGTGGTCCGGTTCGGTTTTACCTAATAACCTCTTTGCACAAAAACCGTCCGGTTCAATTCTTTTTCGGGCGGACCGAACGATCCGATCCGGTCCGGTTCGGTCTGATTTTTTAAACCTTGCAAAATCCCCTTCCTTTTTTTCATCAAAATTTTCAGATTTATAGAATTGTTGCGAAAAACATGTTCACTTAATTAATAAGCCAAATCCATCAAAATTATTGGTTTATAATATTTATTTCTTTTTAGATATTTTGTATTCTTAAATAAGGGAGGAATAAGAGAACTGTGCTATATTCGCACTGAAAACCAGATGACACCATTACTTATCACAATATAAGTACCTACAAGCATAATATAATTTTCTTACATTAATATCATAATTTTACTAAAAACATTATATAAATCGTATTGCCACCTACGAAATGCTCCAGCCACATACTTCTTTTCAACATCCCCTATTTTACTTGAGTTGAAAATTATTATCTCTCTTATTTCTGGTTACACGCAACACCTCCACCAATACTCATTTTGAAGTACATTGATGAAACTTACAAACAAAAACATATTAAACTCCGAATTATTATCTGAATTATAGTTTCACAAAATATTTGTTGCTTATAAATAAATATGAAAGAAATATACATACCTGGTTAGTTATACATGTATTAATGTCAAACTCTAGATTTTGGTCAATATTTCTTCTCTAGGCAAAAGGTGCAAATTTAACTAATATTTCATAAAATTACAAGTTAATTTTTAATATTTTGAGGTATTTAAATGAATTCTAACATTTGTAAACTGTTCAAATTTGATCGCAAAAATTTAAATAGAGTAAAGCCTTGTCAAGACGATTTATGAAGAAAATGTATTTGTCACAACGAATGAATTAAGAACATCTACTGATGACCAGTTCATATCTTATTTTGATCATATTTAAGTTAAAATTATAGTGTATTACAAGTTTACAATTGATAATAATTTCATACATTACTAATTTGTAATTTATTTTAATACAGTAGAAGAAGTTGATGCAAATACTTTAGATAAAAGCGTAGTTTACTAATCTTTAAATAGCGTTGAAAAATTTGGAGCTTTTGACGATGATGAGATACAATCTCCTTCATAAATACAATTTTGATTTTTTATTATTATTTTAATATTTATATTAGACTCATATTTATTTATTATTAATTAATTATATAATAATAGACATTGGTGTATTTTTATTTCAATAAAATATTTTATTTTTACTTATTCTTATAAGTTTTACTTCTTATTTATTATATACCAGTTTTATAGAGATTCACTACCGGTTGAACCTCTAAACCTTAAACTTTTCCTTCGACTGGTTCAATGTCCGGTCCGGTTTTTAAAACATTAGAATACACTCATAATTCCTTGTTTTATAATAATTTTTAATAATTTAAAAGATGATAGATATAAAAAATAAAAAATTTAAGTTTATAGGTACTAATTTAATTGGTTATTTTACTTAAATTTTACTATTAATTTATTAAATAATTTATTTAAAAAATATATTTTAATTTAGCACTCGTCTATCTTTTATCAAATTTAAGTGACAAGAAGCCACACGAAATTAAGGTTTTGAAGGTCAATGCATGAGAAAATTTTAAAGTATTATAGCCCATTAAAAACCATGTTGGGCCTGGGTCTACTAGACAGGCCCAGTATCTAATCAGGCCCGATGACAATCTACCCAGAACCCGATAACTCGTATCCTCTGGGTCGCTTTCCTCTGACCTGTGCAACAAGTCACCGTAGTGAAAGCTTGAGCTTTAAAGAGAAGACCTCTCTCTTAAAGACAGACCGATTCATTTCGTAGAGTTGCTCGGGTGAAGCCCAAGACGGTGACGTATTGTGAGAGAAAGAGAATAAGAAGACAATGTTCAGAAACCAGTACGATACAGATGTGACCACGTGGAGCCCCGCCGGGAGGCTCTTTCAGGTGGAGTACGCCATGGAGGCCGTGAAGCAGGGCTCCGCCGCTATCGGGCTCCGATCCAAGACCCACGTGGTTCTCGCGTGCGTCAACAAGGCCAATTCGGAACTCTCCTCTCACCAGCGTAAGATCTTTAAGGTCGACGATCACATCGGCGTCGCCATCGCCGGTCTCACAGCTGATGGCCGTGTTTTGTCTCGTTATATGCGGTCCGAATGTATCAATTATAGTTATACCTACGAATCGCCGCTTCCTGTTGGTCGCCTCGTGGTTCAACTCGCTGATAAGGCTCAGGTTTCGCTACTCAAACCCTAATTTATCTTCTTTTTGTTTCTGGGATTTGAAGGGTTTAGGGTTTTGCTTTGAGTAGTTAGAGTTTGGGATTAAATTGGATATTTTTTAATGTTGTGTGATGTCTGTAATTGAGGAATTAGGAACTGAGGGGTTACAGAAATGGGAACTTTGATATGAATTTGGAATTCAAAATCCCTGTCGATTGCTACCTCCAGGAGTTCAATGCTGTTAGTAGTACATATAGAGCTTTTAGGTGGGCTTCTAATTGACATTAGAAATTCTTAATGCAGCTTTCTTATTTGACACTTCTTGTCAATTTTAGGGGTCTGCAATCTTTCTTGTCTAAAAAAGCAGTTCTTTGAAATACAACGTTTTGACATGCTTACCAAAATGTATTTGTTTTCTGAATTTATCAACTTTGACATTTAATTATTTGTTTAGTAACAGTAGTATGGTTAGAAACTTTATGCAATTATGAGATAAATCATGAGCTACGAATCAAAATGTCAATCACTCTCTTTTATATATGTTTATTTTGAGTTAGCTATTATCTTTAATAGTTGCCTATGTTGATAAGTAGAATGTAAATTATTCAGTATTTCGGTCTGGGATTATCCATGAGGATTTTTATGAAAGTAACCAGTTGAAAATGTTCTAAATTGTGTAAAGAAAAGGTCGAGTCATCTTTGGATGTAATACATTTGATTGGCAGGTGTGCACCCAACGATCATGGAAACGGCCTTATGGTGTTGGCCTGCTAGTGGCTGGCCTAGACGAATCTGGAGCTCACCTCTACTACAATTGCCCAAGTGGGAACTACTTTGAATATCAGGCTTTTGCAATAGGATCCCGCTCACAAGCAGCAAAAACATATTTGGAGCGCAGATTTGAGAACTTTGTGGACTCTTCACGGGATGATCTGATCAAGGATGCTCTCATCGCTGTCAGGGAAACCTTGCAAGGAGAAACACTGAAGAGCTCCATCTGTACAGTTGCTGTCGTGGGAGTTGGGGAGGCATTTCATATACTAGATCAAGAAACTGTACAAAAGTTGATTGATGCATTTGAGATTGTAAAAGTAGAAGAGGGTCCAGCTGGGGAGCCAGATGCTACTGCTGAGCAGGGTGATACTGCTGCTGCAGGACAGGGTGCAAGTACTGATCAGAGTCCTGCTGATCAGGGTGTAGCTCCCATGGAGCTGTGAGAATCCAAACATATGGATCTCATCCGTGTTGATGTTTTCTGCTATATGTTGGCAATTTTTAGTTGGAAAACAAAAGCCTGATTAAAGACTCCTTTTTGCGGTATTTGTTTTCCCTCCTTAATTAAAACTTTGTCACATCAGCGGCAAACAAATTAAATCTTTGATTCTAGCTTCTGGCATAGTAATACATGTGTTAGAGCTCACTTGCTCTACCAGTGATTCAACTCCTAATACCGAAACCTGCACTTCAAGCAAACACACACAGCACAGAACAAGAACAAGAATGAAGTAGAAATGAATGGGATATCGGTAACTATTATTCTCTAGCTAGACTTCGAGGGCTAGCTGAACTTCCTTACAATCACCAATCACAACATCATAATTGAATGCCTATGCCTCCCCCCTATACTACCTTTTATTTCCTTCTCCTAACTAACTTCCACATGACTCGTCTCTTTCCCTAATTTTCCACTTTACCCTCACATCCTCCTCATCTAGCCACTGCATTCGTATTTCTCCTCTTGCTATACTTCTGCTGGAATCTAGCCTCAACAATACCGCCCCTCCCAAAAGAGCCCACCTTGTCCTCAAGGTGCAAAGAAAGGCTGAGTGACTTCTTCGGATGCATTTAGCTGAAGACACATCACTTGTTTAACCAGCTCATCCTCTTCTTCTTGTAACTCCACCGGTTGCTCGTCGTAAGCTAAGAGGATATGGAATTGTTTTTCCCCACACACATGCCCTAGCATATATTTTCCATCGCATTGGTAGCAAAGTCCTTGCAGCCTCTTACGTTGTAGCTCCTCTGTCGTTAAGCGCTTGAAGGGATAGGACTGCTCCCTTCGGAACTCCTTCGCCCCTCATTACTTGAACTAGCTCCCAACTTGTCCGGTGATCTTCCCGGCACTGGGACATTTCTCGGGTTGGCACTCACGGTCGGAGTCGACGCCTTCACCTCTTCGATCGGTCTGTGATTGAAGTTCCCAAGAGTAGAAGGCGGGTTAGGGCTAACAGATGGAGCTCCTTTCACTCCCCATACATTCCAACCCGACGATCCCAATCCTCCAAATAATTTCGGAGTTTCGGAGTTGCGATGAGACTGATCCATCAAGGTCCAGTTTCTACTTTCCGTCATCTGGACCAGCTCCATCACCTAGACCAACGACTCGGGTTGGACCATCAACACCTCGGCTCGTATATCCTCCTTCAGACCATTCACGTATGCCGTCATCACCACCTCCACCGAGACGTCCTTCAGCATCGACGTTACCACCTCAAACCGCTAATTATAATCAGCTACCGTCCCTGTCTGTTGAATTTTCAGTAGCTCCGCTAAAGGATTTCCCACTGTTGAACTACCAAATATTCGAATCATCGCCCTCTTAAACGACGCCCATTCAGTTAGTGGTGACCAGTTCTGCCTCCACTGATACCAACTCAGAGCTTCAACTTCCATACATATAGCGGCTGCTGGTAACCACCGATCATGTGGCGCTCCGTTCAACTCAAAGTAGCGCTCCACTCGAAACACCCAGCCAAACGGATCTTCTCTATAGAACAGAGGAATTTCAAACTTCCGAAAACTCTTCTCATCGCGTATCGGATCAGCTAGTGCAGATGTCTCACCCTCGAATTTTGGCTTCGATACTTCTTCAACCTCGCCAACTACTTCCTTAATTTTTTCCTTTATTTTCCGTTCTCCTTAAGATTTCGAATATAGATGCAATATCCCCCGCAACCTTATCGAACTTAGCTTCAACTCCTGCAATATCCTCAACTATCCTCAACATCTCCTTCTCTACATTATCAACTCTAGCTTCCATTCTCGTAAAAACCATTCCCTATTATCGCCTCGCTCTGATACCAATTTGTTAGAGACAACTTGCTCTAACAGTGATTCAACTCCTAATACCGAAACCTGCACTTCAAGCAAACACACACAGCACAGAACAAGAACAAGAATGAAGTAGAAATGAATGGGATATCGGTAACTATTATTCCCTAACTAGACTTCGAGGGCTAGCTGAACCTCCTTACAATTACCAATCACAACATCATAACTGAATGCCTATGCCTCCCCCCTATACCACCTTATTCCCTTCTCCTAACTAACTTCCACATGACTCGTCTCTTTCCCTAATTTCACTTTACCCTCACATCCCCCTCTCTAGCCACTGCATTCGTATTCCTCCTCTTGCTATACTTTTGCTGGAATCTAGTCTCAACAACATGTTTTTCCTGGTGGAATTTGTCTGATATAGTCCAGGGTTGGGAACAAGCTATACTGAATCAACATGCATCCATTCCTGAGTTTATAATATAATGGGTGCTTTCGAACAGGGCTTTTGCTTTCATGGAAACTTTGCCCTGACCAGTATGATCATGGTTAAAAGATTAGGTTATACCACGTAACTTTTATTATCGAATTATGAACGTCTGATACCGTTATGTTACATTTTGAAGTTATAACATTGTTTTTCAACTTCAGTCGCTCCAGTTGGATGTCTTCGTCGGTTCAGTTCCTATTTTTGGATTCTGAAATATTTAGGCAACTATAAACTTGAGATAAATGAATAAAAGCTCCTTATCAAGCATGAATGTCTCCATGTTCTATTTCGTGTTTATGTCAAGAATCATCACCATTAGTTGGCTCCAAAATGGAACTGCCACTGCTAGTTCTATTTAAAAATAGAAGTACAAGAATGACATAGAGAAACAATATATATATTTGACAGTGAATAGAATCAATTCCGGATGGCAGGAACTGGGAGACCCTTGATCTCCATCTGTTTGTCCATCCATAGCCAATTCTTATGGGTCACTTCACCCCCAAGTGAACGAATCACGGACCCCCCAGCACATACGCCTACTTTGCAGCATTCCTCTAATGTCAATCCCTTCACAAGTCCATACAAAAATCCACTTGCAAAGAGATCTCCTGCTCCAGTAGCATCAATTGCCTTCGCTTCCCCAATCGCAGGAACTCGAACAATCTGCCATGTTGAGTGAATACCAATGACAAAACAATACATAGATAAGCAGACATGAGAGAAGTGCAACGACAACAAATAGTACGTTCTGTGAAACAATGTTCATATCATTTTTCTATACCCAGATGGCATAACGAACTTAATGGCAAGCATGTGTAATTTCCAATTGGGAAAGAGTGGCCAAGGTAGAAGCCTAAGTAGCTTGACAGGACATTTTGGTTGTCAGCAAGTTTGCAGCCTTTCTAGCAAACAAATTCTCATATAGATACTAACCTCCTCTCCATGTTTTGCAATGCACCCATTAGGACCTAAAGTCACTACTGCCCATTTGCAGTGTTCAGCCAAGAATTCTACTGCAGCCTCAGGGTCACCCCCCTGTTCACCGCTATAACCATTTTAAAAGATCAGCAACCACTATCAGGAAAAGATTAAAAGAAAGAGAAATGTGTAAGTAACATATAAATCTCTGTGGCCACAATTTGATAAGCGAAGAAAGAGATCAAATAATAGTACCTAAGCAGCTCCCTTGCTTCATCTTCATTAGCAAAGCAGAGGTCTATGTCCCTTGACTCCAGTAATTGTAGAAGGGGCGATCTAGAGTCCCGAACCATCTGGCAAATGATAAAGTACTTAAGTAAATATAGCATGCCAGAAAGCTGGCTTTGAAATCTGCGATTGTACAAAATAATTAGCATAAGGAATACACTGTCTCTACAACAATATAACATTTTTTTCAAGCATGCAAATTGTGTTTTGTGACACTGGTACTTCTGGATAATTCACAATAAAATGAAGAAAAGAAAATTGTAATGGTTAAGTTTTGTCATTGACTCCATTTCTGTCACCAAACTTACAAAGGAAAATATCAGAAGATATTGAATAATTTCTGAACAAAATAAAAATTAATGTTAGAAAGACTGATGGATGTCTACCTCAAAACTGGCCAAATCCATTGAGACCAAGACACCCTCTTGCTTTGCTATCTGAATAGCTGCTTGGATAACTTCCAAGTTGTATATCCCATATCTAAGTACTAACCACTGGCACAAAATTCACTAACCATTTAGTACGCTGAACAAAAATCAATCATCAAGAATATGATGGAATAATTTTTAACTTTCTGTGGCTTGAGGCCAAACTAAATCCAACCAGATTTTCTATAATTGAACTCAACACATCAAGCCCTAGAACAGGAAAAAAACAACACTTGAAAACAAGCACCATGGATACATAAAATTCAATCACAGCTTAAGATCCTCAACCTTGGAACCCTTGACATCCTCCCCTGTCAGTTCGTCAGCCTGAAGGGATAAGAGCAGAAACTTGGTAAGCCCCGTATGGAAAGGTTACCTCAATCTCAAAATTAATTTAAAAAATCTTTAAAATAAAATAAACAAGGAAGTAATCAAACAGTAAGCACCTGTACTTTGACAGCACTTGAGAGGCAGGGACGCATTGTACGGTGACCAAGTTCATCAACCAGACAAACACACTGTAGCAGACAGTAACCTTAAAATTTAAGTGCTACAAAGATAAGAACTGGTTTAGACGGAAACTGAAAAACTATGTGGCAATAAGATCACCTGAGCAGTGTGTCCCCTCTTACACTTTAATCTTGAGAGGTTCACCCCATTAGAGCTCATGTTATGGACAAACAACTCACCTTGATCATCATCGCCACGAGCACCAATGATACCGCAAGAGACTCCAAAGCCAGCACTCAATCCTCGAATGGTATTAGCCACACTGCCACCAGCAATTGTTTTCAAAGGAGATGTCACCGCACTTAGTATGCGCTCAAGTACTTGAAACTCGACCTACAGAATCCAAAACCATTAACAATAAATAAAATTTTCTTGTCGTAACACCAAAAAAAATCATCTGCATACCCATTATCACAGGAAAAAGCTTTCAGTCAAAAAAGAACAGTCTAGTCAAGTATACTGAGAGGTGCATGTGTGGTAGTGAATCTAAATCTGAAATCTATTAACTGGTCCAATAAATTATGTCACTATCAACACAAATAAGAAGCTATACCGTGAGATCAAATATGTTATTATCTACACATATAAGAAGCTGTATCATGAGATAAATTATTTCACTATCTACAAAAATAAGAAGCTGATTAGTAAGCTGCAATTCTTTTCTTTTTTTTACGTGATTCAGAGATGTTCTGTCACTAGTGTGCATTCAATAATTCTAATACTTTATAATTAGTACCAATCATTAACCACCATTAATGATGCAAAAGTAGATCAATAAAAAACTGCAAAATGAATCTCAGAAACCAATCAGCTTATACAAAAGAAGAGAAGTCGCTTTAAGTACAGAAGTTACCCAGAAAGGCAAAAACAATTAAAGATGCCACTTTTAGGGTAAGCAATTTGACCCCACGTGAATCTAGGAAAAGAAAAGCAAAATAAAATGAAATTTCAACCAAACGGACTAGTAAGTGAAAACATACCGATAATGACGTACGATCTTGATGAGATACACAGAATGCACGCATAAAAACAGAGCAAACTAACGCATACCCACAAGCAGCTAAGCAGCCATAATCAAATAAAACTCAACGGAATTCAGCAAAAAACTAGCTCATCAAACAAAGAGGTCCGAAATCCCATACCGGGATAGAACCGCCACGGTCACCAGGAATTTGATCAAGCAACGATGAATCGACAAGAGCCACGTAATCGATGAGTGCAGCCGGCTGAAGGCCCAAAATGACTGGAGGAGGAGTAGACGGCGGAGGAATAATATCTCCGGTCATTGGCAAGGCTTCAGCAACCATGTTGTTGGCCTTTGGGTCTTTCTATTAGGACTTGTCCTCTCTTTAGTGGCCTTGCCCTTTTACTTTGGTCTCTCACTCTGCTTGCTGCATTTTATAGACTCTCCTTTACTGTACAATCCACTATCCCCAATTTACCCCTCGTTTATTTATTTTTCTAAATCTTTTAATTATCTGGCCGACCTAACATTTTAATAAGCTAAATACAAAATTTAACACATTTGATCTATTTAATATCAAGAACTCGTTAATTACAATTTAAATAATGCATCATTATTTTTTTTTGAGAAAAATAATACATCATTATTACTTCCCTTTAATCTTGGTAAAACTTGTCTGACCCGGGGTAGATTAGACTTTAGATTGAGCTTGAAAATTTAAAAAGTTTAATAACGATTTCAATAAATCAATTTTTAAAATTAAAAATATATATTAAATGTTAAATTTTTAATATGGGTAGAGTGTAGAGTCCACTAAAAAGAATTGAGCTTGGGTCAACCACTGTCCAAATAACTAGAATTAGTTGTTTGGATGGTTGACCCTTACCACTTATAAGCCCTTTAACATTTTTATGTCTAGGCAATATGGGACACTCTA
>JAOTAX010000002.1:1395550-1409376 GCA_025629825.1 Erythroxylum guanchezii
CTGTACAGCTATGTACGACAGTAACAAAATGGATAGTGAGGCGTATCGTTATATTTACATCTAGCTATCCTAACGTTCACGCTTTAACAGGGATAATTCGGGTAAGAGAGGCCTTAAAAAGAAGAGGAATGACAATTGAGGAAAACTATCCTTATTGTGACAAGGCTGAAACAATTTCTCATGCATTGCTAGAATGTGATCAAGCTCTTGAATGTTGGGCTTTATTCAATTTATATCCTGTTGTTCCAAATTTTAATACCTTTTTGCAGGATCTCTTGACTAGCTAGATAGATGTGGTGAATTAGGCTTGTGTACTTGTGTGACATTTGTGAAATGCTCGAAGTTCTTTAATATGGTAGAATAAAAGATTAGATCTCAGAGTTATTGTTGCATCGCCAACCAGATTTCTTGAAGAGTGGCAACATGCCCAATCTAAGACTATAAATTTTGGTCCAACAACAAGTGCTGATGGATTTGTTGTCTATTGGTCAGGCCCAAATATGATCAGGGGACTATGTCATATGGCTTTGTGATAAGAGGAGAGAGGTCAGTTTGTTAAATGTCTATCAGGCTTCTCTATATCAAATTATATTCCTCTTATTGCTGAAGCTATCGCATTCAAAGAAGCCTTATCTTGATTAATACAATCTGGATTTACGTCAGTTGAGGTGGAAATAGATTGTCTTCAGTTGGTGCAGATGTTCCATGGATCAATAACTAACATTAATGAGTTGCAAGTGATACCGGAAGAATCCAAATTAAGAGCATGGGTTTTTCAATCCTTTACGTTTAAATGGATTATAAGGCATGTAAATGTGGTAGCTCACTTGTTATTTAAATCAGCTACTAGATATGCCAATAGGCTTAGTTGGGACATGGCACCTATTTTTTTGTTAGATACTCTAAATTGTGATGTTGTTTCGTCTCAATAAATAAATAATTTTTCTTTAAAAAATAATTAATTTTATTAAATAAATATATTTTTAATTAAACTTCAATTTTTTGGATAAGTGAAGACAACCTCTTTTCATATTTAATTTTTTTTAATTTTATTTAAAATGTTAAATAATACACACTTTTAAGTAGAAGGTATTTTTAAATGATGCAGGTGGAAAATAAATAAATACTTAATAGATTTTAACGTATAATATCTAATAATATATATATATATATAATATTTACCAAACCCCGACTCTTAAGTACTAACGCTCGCGTTGGCGTTGGAAGAAGCAACGTGGAACTGCGACGCGTAAGTGTTCGAAGAACGTTCACTCACCGGAGGTTCGTTCAGAAATGCCCAGTTGCTTCTGGTCCACCTGAAGTTCAATCAAATCACCGAAAGTAACACCATATAAGTACATACATAAATAACCTTGGACCAGACCAGTGTCTGCAGAAACATTGATATGTTAGATATTATTACCAGACATCTTCTTTCTTCATTAGTTTCTCCTCTTCCGTGCCCATGAAAGCCTCTCTTGTCTTGGACGCAGGTGTAGAGACTGATCTCTGAATCCTAATCTCGTTTTCCTCATCTGGGTTATCTTGTTTCTGGTGCATCATCACATCAGCATGACTGCTTGTGCTTGATGATCTAGAAGTAGGTTTGAGATGATCTTCTTCTTCGTGTGTTTTCTTCTTCAGGTTCCAATAAGCATCAATCTGTCCTCTGGTAAACGACCAGTTCTTCTTGTATTTTGCTGCCAAGAGTTGGAAGTTGCACTCCTTCAGAAACAAGTACTAAAAGAGAAAAAAACAAAACAAAACTCGTTGGTTATTGAGAGATGAAGTGCTTGAACCTGACTTAGGGTCTTCGACTGGTGAGTCCCAACCCGCCATTAGAGAACCCATTTTCGTTGAATTACTCGATACCAAGTTGATAGAACAAGAGAACAAATCTTATATATCGAAAGAACTTTTGTTGATTGCGATGTTGGGTCTTATCTATCTCTTGTTCTTATCTCGTGCCAATCTGGCATAGCCCACGGAATCGTGGTAAGTGAAGTCTGGTGGCATGGCGGTTTAGAGCAAGTGAACATGATCAAATGACATTGTAATGAGCCTGCTTGATTTCAGGAAGGTTCAGCTAGGACTTGGACCGGACACGAGCTTCTGTGTTTTGGGTTAGGCTTAGTGCCGATATAACTTGGGTCCAATGTAAGAGGCTTCAAGGAACAACCGTCTGTCAGGAGTAGACATCACAAGCGAGGTCTATTTTTTTAATTAATTTAAAAATTAATTAAGTCATAGTAAAATTTACCTTTTGTTACAAAAACATATAAATAATGTCACGAATAATTAATTTCGTTAAATTTTTTATTTATTTATGATTTGTTTCGAATATTTTAAAAATATTATGATTTACTTTAGGTATTTTAAAATGTTATAATCTAATTTATATTTTATTGTAAATATTAAGATCTAAAATGCCCCTTAGGGGATGGTTGAGATGGTAGAAAAGAAAGACATAAGATCAAAAAAGTTTTGTGTTCAAATTCCTTTATTTACGCTCTCTCGATCAAGCCTATCTTACAGAATTACTTAATACGAAATACTCGATTAGTATAATTTATAAGTTATTGTATCAATTCAAAAATTTATTTAGTGCACGTTCTAAAGATAGCTATCGCGAATTACTCCATTTTTTAAACGAAATTCAGAATGTAAATTTGACCAAAAGTTAAAAAATCAACATGTTCCTGCAAAAGTTGATAGTATTCGCAACACTTTTGATCAAAACCGCCAATTATTACACCAACTTCACGAGCACTTGATAGCGCCTGCGGGAAAGTCTTTATAAGTACTCTTTTGCGACCAAAGAAACATAAGTTTTCTCCTTCTTTTCTTCACCAACCATCATGGCCAAGCTTGGATATGGCTACTTTATAGCCAGCTGTATCTTTACCGATTCTTCCATTGATTGTATATTTGCTTGCTTCACATTCAGAAGAAGACCATCATGTCAATAACCCTATTTCATTCGAGGTCGAATCCTTTATTCAAAATAACTTTGTCTAATCGTATTTCATACTCAAAATAACATCATTTTAACTAATTTGACGTAAGTTTAGAGTCTTAATCGAAACAAAACGATGTTATTTTAAGTATCGGATAGAATTAGACTTAATTATTTTTTACAAATAATCCGTAAATATTTCATTGATACCAAGCATTATAGGGAGGGCATAGAGTTGATGTCAATCAAAGCATGAAACTTTCTTTAGATAATAACCAACAGCTACAGCTATTTGCATGGCTTCTCAATCTTATCCACGTCTAGTTTTGCCGAATGTCCTTGTGTTTTGTCGAGCTGTTACTATTCCCTCTTAACACATCAAAACCATAACGGGTCCATTTCACAGTAACCCCTCCTGCACTCTTGGACCCAATTCAGACACACCTCATCTTCCACTAAGAATCTAACACACACACACACATACACTTCATCACTTTGGTTGCGTGTGTTTGTGGTCATTCCAAGATTGGAGCTACTGGGATGTTTTATTATGATCATAAAAAGTAGTTTCATACCTAAATTAAACAGATACCCCTTCTTTTTTCCTCTTATTGCACGACAGAAGAAGACATCAACCTAACTTTGCCATTGCTGAGGCCTGAGTTGATGCGAGTTGTCTTGGCTAAAATAGCAGCTAGTCGTTGTTATTGTGAAGAACTGGTCATCTTTTAATGGAGGTTCAAAAGGGTTATGCATTTCTTCTTCGTCGATAGCGAAATGTTGGTGATAGTATACCTACCACCTCATGCACTAGACCCCTCCCCCACTAACCACAGGTGTTTACACTTAGTTCATGGCACTAATTACATTAATCAGATCGTGCAAAATCTTTTTGCATGGAAGAATGCTACCACAAAGTTGTGTGTTTCTAACTATTTATCATCACTTCGGGAGATCATGATTGTATGCTCGAATCACATCTCTCACAGTGAATTGCTTCCCTTTCTCTCGTTCTT
Source organism: Erythroxylum guanchezii (assembly GCA_025629825.1). NCBI lineage: Eukaryota > Viridiplantae > Streptophyta > Magnoliopsida > Malpighiales > Erythroxylaceae > Erythroxylum > Erythroxylum guanchezii. Next base: position 1,399,523 of record JAOTAX010000002.1, read on the forward strand.
CTCAAATTCAATTGAACCGTTTTAGTTTTTAATTCGATTTTTAATTTTTCGACTCAATTTATTTTAATAATTTTTTTATTAAAAATATATTAATCAATTAATCAATTTTTATATTTAAAAATTTATTTAATTTTATAACGATCTAATATTAAAAATTTTAAACCTTAATCTTAGACGTGATCCAATTTTAAAACATTAGTTATATCTAGTTAAGATGATAAAAGGGTTTGAATCTAACTTAAAATTAACATAAACAAAATTTTAATATTTAATTTAAATTAGGTTTTGAATTTAAAATTAAACTTTAAATTTAAAGATGACATTTATTTAGGATTTAGTTTAAGCTCTTCTTATAAAATTAGTGGTATTATAGCCACCAAATTAGACCCGGGTTAAATATTACTTATAGTAATGTTTAGTCTGAATTGACTGGAAAAAGCAAATGGTTAAAGAAAATATCTAGATGGGGTTGCACGTGTGAGTGCAAGAATTGTTGCTAACCTCTCTGACAAGGACTCGCTGGTCAGAAATGGTGTTCGGGGTCCTCGTCATCACATGGTCAAAAGCGCATTTCAAAGTCTCCAAGCTCAGGATTTTTACCTTATAGTTTACACCAATCTCTCCTTTTTGCTTTTTTAATTTATGTTCCTGTCTTGATGTGTTATTTGACAGTGACATGAATGAATCTCTAGGTCCATCGTCTACATGGATCCTTTTGTATTGCTTCCACCTTCTTCTTTGCCTCTCTGTCTGTCTTTGCTGCTTCAGCTACTGTATCAGGATTCTTCCTGAAACAAAAAAGACTGTGTAATCGAGTTGTGTATTTGTCCTCTCTCCCCTGTTTCTTAGGAAGAAGAAGAAGATTCCTGTGACTCGAAACTCCATTTTCTTACAAGGTCGTATCACTCGGTTTGATCCAGAAGGTGTCCTCTTGTAGATGGAGGAGGGAGATGAGAATGAGATCGTTAGCTGTAATGTTTTCCTCACACCTGAAACATATTTTCTTCCTTATTTCAGGTTTTAAGAGGCAAATTCGACTTTTATTTAAATTTTAAAGTTGAGTTTATTGCTTAATTTTAAGTTATTAAGTGTTTAAATAGATTTTTTAAAACATAAAATATGAGTTTTTTAATAAAATTATTGTGTTTTATAAGAAATAAACATATTTTTAATATTTTATTTTAATTATTAATTATTTTCTTTTTTTGGATGTTCAACAGATTTTTAATAAAATATATAATTGAAAATAATTAAAAAACTCTTCTTACAAACTTTAACGTAAAATCCAAACATAAAATGATTAACTTTCCCTTAGTAAATGACTAGGAAATTTCCAACCAAACTTTACAGATAGCATGTACTATGTACTTAAACGATGTTTCAGATGTTGCCTTCCTCAGAAAACCCTCTTGGTCTGAACCTCGGAGAAGAGGGGTTGGAGCACCCTCCAATAGGGTATTGTTTAATCTTATCCTTAGTATAAACCTTACTTAATTATATGAATGAGATTTATTAAAATATGGAAGTAACTGATTAATTAGAATAGAAGATTTGGTCCTAAAAGAGAAGATTAGACTCTTTCCTTCGTAAATATAACCAATATTTAAAAAGTTCAGTTGAAAATCAAGTTTGAAAATAAATGTTTAAAGTTTAAAATTCTAATTGATAATATATAATAGAAATTAAACAATTTTGAAATAATATTTATAAAAGATAAAAAATTTAATATAATTTTATCTACCAACTCCAATTTACTTAATTTTGCATGAAAAGGGTCCATTCAACGTTACTTAACACATAAAGGTTCGATCTTTGGATATGAAATGAGATAAAATGGTGGAAACTGATAATGGGTTGGTTGAGCTAACCATGAATGATTTAGTGTCCATGTATTTGAACCTTCTGATAAATGAACCTTCAAAGTGTGTTAATGGAGTTTAGATAGAAGGAGCTCTGTAGTTTGAGAGGTGGTACACACTACACAGATGAGCCAAAAGAGACACTTTTCGGTGGAAGCCAATACACCGAATAACACCACAAAAAGTTAACGACAAAAGAAAAAGAAAAAGACAAACTAAAAATGGAAGTTAAATTTTTTAAGGTCTATTTGATAAGAAGAGGGAAAGCTTGAAGCTTTTGGGATCCGAGAAAAGGCATTGTTGTGTGTGTGTGTGTGGTGGTGGGTGTGCAGAGAAAAAATTAAAAGAAGAAGAGACTTAAAAAAAAAAGGGCTAAAGCTCACGGCTTTGGCTCAGCTTGCGGTGGTTGTTTGCGGCGGCGGGGTTGGTGGTGGTGGTGATGGCTGAGGTGTGAAGGAGCCTAGCGCCACCTACTGTCTTGAACCAACACAAAAAGCAATCTTCTGGGCATTATCGCTATTTTTGCTATTATCTATAACATCAACCACCGTTTATGTCTCTTTTCTTTTTATTTTCTCTCTTCTAAACAGCTTTCGTTTTGCCCGAGACTTTGGCCTCCTCTTATTTGATCTTTCTTCTTCTTCACGATCTCCGATTTCTTGGAAATTCTCTGTAAAAATTTGTACTTCCCAAAGCAATTGTCTCATCAATGGTGAATTCATGCACTGGCCTGTGTTAAGCTTCTTTTATTTTCACCTATGTGTAGATCCAGAAAGATAGTCGTCTTTTTCGTTCCAAGCTTGTTTCTATAGATTGTTTGGTTGGTCTCGTAAAGGAAGTGGTTGATCAAGCTTGTTTGTTTCATAACATCCGAAATCTGCCTGAAGTTTTAAGCCAAACCCAAGTTTTGTTTTGAAAGGTACAATCTTGACATGAACGAAAATGCTTGTGTGTCTGTCTAGACTATATCCTGAATCTCATTGCTTTCTGTTGTTTTCCCGTTTAATTCTGACTTACCCTTGTTCCATTTTACGGTGCAGAATCGTTTGAAAATGCCATTCAAGAGCATAGTTCGTGAGCTGAAGGAGATAAGAGACGACATTAGCACCAGTTCGCTTGGTAAGTTTCATGGGAAGCGAGGAAGTCGCCGAGGTCGAGCTTATATAGCTCCGGAAGGTGGGTCTGAATGTGATTGCACCTCATGTGAATTGATCGAGAACCGAAGCCCATGGGCAAATTTGCCACCTGAGTTGCTTCACAACATAATCCAGAGGGTCGAGGCAAGTGAGACTTCTTGGCCAGGACGTAGAGATGTGGTTTCTTGTGCTTCGGTTTGTAAGTCTTGGAGGGAGATCACAAAAGAAATTGTGAAGACTCCTGAGCAATGTGGTTGGCTTACTTTTCCCATCTCACTCAAGCAGGTGCATGTTAATGTTGTGTCTTTGAACCAATTTGTGACCTTGTTTTTCTCTTTTCTCTGTCTCTTAATGATGTTTTGTTTCACCAAGTGCTTCAAAGCTGATTATGTGTTGAACTTCTTGCTTAAGCCTGGTCCAAGAGATCCTCCTATTCAGTGCTTTATTAAGAGAGACAGAGCAACTTCCACTTATCAACTGTATCTTGGATTAAGCCCTGGTAAATGTTTTCTGCTGCTTTATGTTTAGATTACATACATGTTTTAAAGCATCATCCTGATGATTACATTAGCCCTGCATTCGAATTTGCAATTTCCTTTAGACTTTATAGTGATTTTTTTGATATTTTTGCTCAATTTCTTTTAAGTTTACTCTGTTTTGATGAGGATTTAATCTCTGATTAGTGAAGGGTGGATGGTATATCATTCAGTTTTGATACATTATTTGTTGAGCAGGTATTTAGAATTTTAGGAAATTTGTAGCTCTACAGAAGTTTGTTGGCACTAATCAAGACGTGATAATTGGAGATTTCGATGCATTTATCCTTCTTTTCCTTGACTCTTCTGCCTTTAGACTCTCAAAGGCTTAATGATTCGTGTCCTTCTTCAGCTCTAACATTGTTTAATTTGATTTGCAGCTCTGTCAGGTGATTTGAGCAAATTGTTACTTTCGGCGAAGAAGATAAGAAGGGCTATGTTCACAGACTTTAGAATATCCCTAGTTAATGGTGATTTCTGTAGAAATAGCAATACTTATGTTGGAAGTTTAAGGTATTGTTTTGAAGTATTAGCTTCCTATCTTTGTATTAGAAGCCTTTAATCTTTTACGAAATTAACTTGTTTTAAGTCCAAGCAGGTCTAATTTCCTCGGAACCAAGTTCACCATCTATGATAGTCAGCCTCCACATAGTGGAATGCAATATCATAGTAAGCCAGTCCATGAATGCCATTCAGTGAAAGCCTCTCCACAAGTGCGGCTGCCAAAGTATAGAGTGGCCAAGATATCTTACGAGCTCAATGTCCTCCGCACGAGAGGACCACGGAGAATGCGTTGCACAATGCAATCTATTCCTGTTTCTGCAATTCAAGAAGGTGGGAGTGCTCCTACTCTGAGAGAATTCACAAATTGCCATGGCCAGCAAATTTTGTCGGTCTCAAATTCAAAAGCAAAGTGGCAAGTTGAAGAAAACAGTTCAACTAGCCTTGCTGAATCGCTTGATTCAATTCCGGGAAGAAGGGATCCACTGATTCTGAAAAATAAAGCTCCTAGATGGCATGAACAACTACAGTGTTGGTGCCTGAATTTTAAAGGACGCGTAACTGTGGCCTCTGTGAAAAACTTTCAGTTGGTGGCATCTGTGGAGCCTTCTCAAAATGTTTCTGCAGAAGAACAAGAAAAGGTGATTCTGCAGTTTGGAAAGATTGGGAAAGATATCTTTACAATGGACTATCGCTATCCTCTATCTGCCTTCCAAGCTTTTGCAATCTGCTTGAGTAGCTTTGACACTAAACCAGCTTGCGAATGACCTTTTCTTTGACCATCTTGTGTGACATTTTTCCTTGAAAATTTTGTTGTATATATTCTCTTCAAATGAAGCACTGGGTTTATCCCATGTACTTGTTTCATCTAGCATAGTTTTATGCAATTGGCTGGCATGGTCTTTGTAAGTTGAAACAATCATACATCTGCAGAAATTCAATCCTGCTACAGCTTCTCTACTTATGTATCTTCTTAAGGAGATTTTTATTGCTGATTTCTCCATGTTAGTTGTAAAATTTTCAATTATGAAGTTGTTCGTTGATTCTGAATGATAAATACTAAATCATAGTACTGGAAACATTTCATTAGCATAATATAAAAAGGATTATTCATGGAAACATGGCCTTTCTGGATGACAAAGCATCCTTATTGACACATCTGTGATCGGTAGGTATATTAGGTACAGGTTCATTGTTGTTAAGTAGATAGTTTTAATGAATTCAAATTCCACTTGAATCAGATAATCCCTAAGCCTTTATCTTTTCCCTTCTCCCCATATTTGTAACGACAACCATGTCGTCGAGGTCTTTCAGGATTATCAGGGTCTGTGTCGCTGGATTCCAAGAGTAGCCCCTGCAAGCATCTTCGACCAACTGTTGGTTCATAGGTGAGCTTCTCCGCGGGGGTGTTGTGATGCTCAGCCTTGTGCTCAGCCTTAATTGTCTCAAGTAGTTCTGGTCTTGTACTGTATTTGGTTATTTCTGCCAGGTTATGATTGAGGACAAGATGTATTCCAGGGTTGCTTTCGTGTATTTCAGTTTGAGACACAATGGAGTTATTGATGCCTTGTGTGTTACTGTTAATGAATGCCTTTCTTGCTTGGTCTTCGTTGATTAATTGATCTTTAGACTGCTTCTTTGAGATTCCCTCTGCATCAGTGGGAACTGTAGTGCTCTCATCTTGATTGATCTTGTAGCCCCTCTTAATATGGATGGAACCATCCTTCCTTTCCTGTTCAGAGCCCAAACGCATGAAAGCTCCTCTGTTTTCACCTGCTAGAGTTACAATACTCACTGGCTTTTGATCTAAGGACAGCTTTGTTTGCCCAATTCCCAACTTATGAACAAACTTAGCAATATCTTCTCTGATCCCTTTATGCAGGGGAGCTTCTCTATTAGAGATGGCATGCCTCTGATGAGATTCACTTTGTCCGTTCCGGGCTTTTGGATGAGTGAAGCTCGTGGTTGTGATCTTTATACTCTCTGCTTGTTTTTCTGATTGAGAGATTTGGCCAGAAGTGATTCCTGTTTTTGGCTGAGGACGCGCTTCCTTTCCTGTCCTAGACGGGGAAGAGGATTCTGCAGTTTTGACCACCTGCCGTTGTGGAGACTGGGACTTTGAGTCCGTGACTGCTGCTGTTTGGGGCTGCAAAGCTGGGCGAGTTGGCAAAGGAGTAGCACTTGGTTGTGCCTGATCTCGTTGAGGACGAACTGGTGGCCGCTCGCTAGGGGCTCGAACTTCAGCAATTGGACGAGGAGGCTGAGGTTCAGCTGCAGGACGAGGAGGTTGGGGTTCAGCAGCAGGGCCAGTAAGCTGGGATTCTGTTCTAGGACGAGGTGGTTGAGGTTCAGCTGCTGGTCGAGTAGGCTGAGATTCTGTTGTAGGATGAGGCGGTTGGGGTTCAGCTGCAGGACGAGTAGGCTGTGATTCTGTTGTAAGACGAGGAGGTTGAGGTTCAGTTACAGGACGAGGAGGCTGGAATGTTGTTGCAGGACGAGGCGGTTCAGCTGCAGGACGAGTAGGCTGGGATTCTGTTGCAGGACGAAGCGGTTGAGGTTCAGCTGCAGGACGAGTAGGCTGCGATTCTGTTGTAGGACGAGGTGGTTGAGGTTCAGCTGCTGGTCGAGTAGGCTGAGATTCTGTTGTAGGACGAGGAGGTTGAGGTTCAGCTACAGGACGAGGAGGCTGGAGTGTTGTTGCAGGACGAGGTGGTTCAACTGCAGGACGAGTAGGCTGTGATTCTGTTGTAGGACGAGGCGGCTGGGGTTCACCAGCTGGACGAGGAGGCTGGGGTTCAACTGCAGGACGAGGAGCACTAGCTACGGACAGCCAAGGGAGTCTGAACCGAAATGGCCTCTGGTCTGCCATGAATGAATCAGGGTAAAATTTAGATGAAAGGAACTCAAGAAGTATTTGTTAGCTAGATTGTTACCTGAATTCTGGTCGATAGTCCTAACTCATAAGGTATTTAATGATCTTGGCTTGGATACTGTGGAAAGCAAGCTGTGCGGAGATACAGATTTGTGATTTACAATCTTCTTTACACCTCCAAAAGAACAAATCTTTAGTTGGAGATATACCCAAATTCTTCATAACAGATTTTCCTTCTTCCTTAATTCTAGCATCTCGCCTTTGTTGTCTTCAGGTTTTCCCAAATCTTCCATTGTTAAGCTTCAAGCTTCTCAAAGCGAATATGACGTGTAGTGTTGTCTGTCCTGAGAAAGTCTGAAGTATCTTTTGATACGGCCCTTTTTTTAAATATAATTTAAATAACTTTAAAACAAAATTTTAATAAAAAATTCTGTGATTTTTCAATTTTTTAAAAATTCTTAAAATTTTTGTGAAAAAACAAAAATTTGTGAAACATTTATAACATAATGGCCAATTAAATATTGGTAATATGACTAATTAACTAAATTATTAAACTTAATTTAAATTAATAAATCTGATTTAAATTAAGAATTTATTACAATTTAATTAAAATTTAAAATTACAAGAAATTCATTTCTTTACTATCCTTTTTATTATATTTTACAACCTAAAAATTTACAAAAATATTAGATAAGCTATTATTCTTTTTTTCAACACCACTTTACCATAAAATCAATAAAAAGAATCTTAAAATAGAATGGTAAAATCACTTTGAGATTTAGGAGATGAAGATAGCATTTTAGAATTCTTGGAAATAAAAAACAAATAATAAAAACTCTTTAAATTTCATTTGTATATTATTATTTTATTTTTGGAATTAATAATAGAATAATAAGTGAGGTTGTTAAAGTGATTTCTTTTTAAACAGAAGAACTTGCAGCTGCTATCGTTTAGATGCACACTGAGTAAACCTCTGAATTGATGCAATAACTTTTAAATTAGACTAACCGAGTACTTTACACTAGGCAAGTCCTGTACGACAAGCTCAATACAGGGATTCGAACATAAAACCTTTTACCCCTATCTCCCTACTCTATGAACTCGACCACCCCTAAAGGGAGTTGTTAAAGTGATGCAAATATTAAAAGTAAAAAAGAATTTACTTTATACCTTTAGCCTATTTCCTTTAGAAGGTGTCCTATGCATGTATATATACTTTGCCTGAACTCATTCATGGGTCATGAGCAAGCTTCATCCACGAGATTCATGAGCAACTCTAGCAGGTTTTTTTTTTCATAGTGATGATTCCAAGTGGAAAAGAACAGGCAAAAGAAATCCCTTTCTTTTTCTTTCTTTAACACAATCAGAAGGTTCTAAAAATGGAGCACTGTAAGACAGTAAAGACAATGGAGGGAATAGTTAAATCAAGAAATGAAGCAAATGACAACACCTGACAATGGAGGTAACGTAGAGACGAGGGTGAACTCTTTCTTACAAAGTTATTCCTTTTCTCAGTCAGTTCGTTCAAGTAAAGAACTCTGAACACAGAAAAGAGAAAAAGGAAGCTCTAGTCCTGCATCAATCAAACTGTTTATGATACAGTGAAGAACGTTTGTATGTATGTGTTTTTTCCTTTTAATATGATTTAGTTGACAAAACTTAGAGAATGAAAGCTGAAGAAATGGTGAAAATGGATGCCTAGGCAGACCATCCGAGGAAGATGCTGGAACGCCATATTGTCATTCGTAACTAACAGAAAAGTGTTATTGAAATAAGTCCTGCATTGCACCGATACCAGCGCAAGAACAACGACGAAACTCTAACTATGCTCAAGGCCAAGCTTGTTGGGGTAAAACCTCAAGTCTCATCAACAAATTACATCCAACAATCAGGTAGTGCTGAAGGTCCTGGATACCTATAAAACTGCCATCGGTGATGATTATCTCAAGCCGCCTAATGCAAGAAAACTAACCATGGCTACAGTGCTGGTTTTCTTCTACTAAAATGTGGTGTCATGATTATGCAGGAGCATATCCTTAGTACCTGCTCTATAGAAGCTTATCTCTATATCGCTTTAGAACCATCTTCAGCTGCTCCGATGCAGTAAAGCCTCGTCCTTCCATTAGTCCATGTACCCTTCGCGCATCATGCACAAACCCGCCAGCAAGCAGCCCATTTATAACTCTCTCAAAATCTTCATGCTCCAATTGATCTTTCTTAGATTCAATCGCCCCCAGAGCTTGAAGAGCCTTCTTCTCCATCCCACACCTAGCATACATACCACAGAGGCTTATGTGAACCTTGACAGACGGAGCCTCACCCAACTGAGCAATCTTCCCTAACAACTGTTCAGCCTCATCAACTAATAGCAGTTTACTAAACCAATATACAAGAACAGAGTATGTAGCAGGTCCGGGTTCTAATCCATACTTCTCAATTTCCAACAAAGGGCTCAAGGCCTTGTCCAGCGAATTTAATTTCTCATAACCTCTAACCAGGCCAGCAGTGCACCTATCCTCAGGCTTGTGTCCAATTTTAATCATACATATAGAGTTTCTCCTCGCTTGATCTAAGTTCTCAGCACGTACTTCAGCATCAACAACCAACATACATGACTCCAAACTTGGCTGGATTCCTGCAAACTGCATGTTTATTGAAATTCGTCTTGCCCCATCAGCATTACCTTTTTGAGCAAATGACTTGAGCAATGCCATTTGAATTTCCTCAGAGGGCTTGATATCTCTCGACTCCATCTCTCTCATCAATGACTCCCCAAACATGGGTTGACCAGCATTTACATATGCCATTATCATTGTATTATAAACATTCGAGTCTGGTTGGAAACCATGGCTGCGTAAGCTTTTGAAGGCTTCTTTAGCACGATCAATATTGCCTGCCTTGCTGTACATGTGCACCAAAATTGTTGCTGTTATGATATCAAGTAGAATAC
>JAOTAX010000002.1:1426883-1445596 GCA_025629825.1 Erythroxylum guanchezii
AAAAAAAAACGATGAGAAGGAAGGAGGAGGAGATGTGCGGATGAGACCAAGAAACTATATCAATAATTCAACTTTCATTCTTCCAATATGGAAGAGTCGAGAATCCAGCCACATATACCAAGCATTAATTGCTTTGACCCTTGTCACTTAAGAAGAAGACCAAGTCCAAGCATTATTGTAAGCATTAAATGCTTAGGTAGAAAAGTCAAACCTAAGAAATGGTCTTTGCTAAAACAATAAGTTTCAATCCATTTTTGTTTGATTTTAAAAGTCCAATTTCGGTCCCAAAAGAATATATTCAATAATCCCAATTGACAGTACTTTTTGCTACTGAAAATCAACCGGTTCGTCACTTGGCGATTTTTTTCCGGAAAAATTTCAGAAAAATTTCTTAAAATCCCTTAAAATAGAAAACACCCAATAACTCACTCCAATAAATTTTTCAAATACTATTTCCACATTAATTATAGTAAAATTCTATTTAGGCCCAATACCGAGAAACATCATGAATGCATGTACAGTTATTTCATGTGCACAATTTCACTGTTTACAAAGACCAGTATGCATGAACAATTCCAAATCAGTCCTAATCACTCTTACCCCTATCCAATTTACTCTTTTACCCTTCCCTTCGGAGGTGGGATGTTACATTTTAAGTGCACTCAATGATTCAAAGTAGGCATGTAAAACTGTTTTTAAATATAGGTCGAAAGTAATACATTCTGAGTGATTTGTATTTAAGATAGCACCTCCTTATGAAGTGTGTCTCTTTTTTTTTCCTAGGAATTATTATTAGATTAGATGTGTCCTGATGCTAGGTGTGATTCCTAAACTCTTATACTTTTATTTCATTTTCCCCCTTATTTCCAGCCTTAAACACGAAGTCCTAACAACATAATTCTCAATTTATAGCTCCATCCTGCAACAATTAAGTTTAGAATATTGTTTTGCCTTCTTAGTTGTCCAATATGAAACTACACTCATCTTTCCTCTTTTGTGTTAAATAATCACTCGGGAAATGAAAGTGACAGAGTTCAAACTGTTATGCTTATTATACTTTTGTCTATGTCATTCTTGTTATGATTTTAATACTGAGTTCACAAAAGATTTAATGCTTATTATGTTTTTGTCTATGTCATTCTGGTTATGCTTTTATATTTTCTTATACTCGCTAAATTAATTGTTATATGCAGTGGGGATTTTGTTTTCTAGATCATGTGTTGTTGATAGAAAATATCAAATACAAGTCAAGATATTCAAGGTGGGGATAAATTGAAAAAAAGGGTTAAAGTGGAGTGGAATGATAGAACTCTTGAAATTGTAATCAAAATTTTTGTGGAAGAGACTTTAATTGGAAATTGACTAAATGGTCACTTTAATAAGAATGGATGAAAAAATATAGTTTCAAAGTTTGCTCATGAAACTAAGAAGAATTATAAATACAAACAATTTAAGAATAAATGGGATGGGTTAAAAAAGGATTGATAGCTTTGGTCAAATTTAGTAGGTAAGGAAACTGGACTAGGATGGGATCTTACTAATTAAACTATTGATGCAAGTGACGAATTGTGGGAAAAGAAATTGAAGGTAAGCATTTAAGCTTTAGATTTATAACGTTCTAATGTTACTTGATAGTTTAATAACTTAAACAATATTATTGTAGGAAAATCCCAAGGATGCCAAATTTCAAACTAAAGGTTTGAAACATATTGAACAGCTGAATATTTTATTTAAAGATGTTGCAGCTAAAGGGAAAGGAGCTTGGGCACCTTCTTCAGGTTTTGTACCAAATGATGCTTGTGTGCTGTCTAGAGAAAGCCTAGTTGATACCAATCTTGATGATAATTTTTTTGAAGACTTTATTGTCAATCAAGAAATTGAAAATATTAATAATGAGATTGATTCATCAACTCCAACTCTAGGAACTTCTACACAAGGAAAGGGGGGAAAAAATAAAGAAACGTGATACTAGAACAGGGGCAACATAAAGGTTATGTAGACATTTGAACCGTATATGTAATGTAGTAGAGAAAAGAACTTTAGTAACCTCTGTTAAAAGAGATGAACCTTATTGTAGCATTTTCGAGGTGATGGACATGTTACGAAGTATAAATGAAATAGAAAGGGGAAGTGAATTGTTTATATTAACTACCAAATTATTTTTGAAGAGGGAAAACAGAGAGATGTTTGTTGCACTTAAGGATATTGATCTTCAAATCGAATAGCTTAAGAAAATAAAATGATTGCGATTTTGTTAATGAATTAGACATGTATTTGGTTACTAATATTGGACTACTTGCAATGTGTTGTATTGGAATTTGCTACTTGTAATGTGTTGTATTAGATTTCTATTTGGTTAATTTTGTTGTAATGATGAATTAAATTGTACTTTATTATTATTGTGTTATCATTATTGCTATATTACCTTGTTATACAATAAGCTTATTATTTATTTATTTACATATTTTGATACAGATGTCATCTTCTGATAATGATTCTGACAATGATCATGAATATTATGAAAAGATTGAAGAAGAAATTTTGCATATGGTTCAAACTAGAATAGTACTAACCATAGACTATTATATTAAATATTATATTAAAAAACCATGTAGAACATCCCCTCACACTGGATAGATATTTGTAATGGAAATGCTTAATGGCTATAGAGATAGATGTCATCAACAATTTAGAATGGAAAATGTTGTTTTTATCAAATTATGTAAATTGTTGAATGAGTCATACGGATTAAAAAAAGGTACAAAAGTAACAATAGAAGATGCTGTAGCTATGTTTTTTTTATCACTTTAGGTCAAGGATTTTGCAATAGAATGGTTCAAGAAAGATTTCAACATTCTGGTGAAACAATTTCTAGATGGTTTGAAATAGTATTAGAGGTTGTTTCATGTATGTCGATTGATTTCATAAAACCAAAAGATCCAACTTTTAGAGAAATTCCAAGCAAAATTAAAAATGATAGAAAGCATTGGCCTTATTTTAAAGGCTGCATTGGAGCAATTGATAGAACACATATACCAGTTGTAGTTCCAAGGTCCAATCAAATAAAATATATTGAGAGAAAAGGCATTCCTATGCAAAATGTAATAGTTGTATGTGATTTTGATATGTGCTGTACTTTTGCTTGGGCTGGTTGGGAAGGCACAGCACATGATGCTCGAATTTTTATAGAGGCTTTGCGTAATGATATATTACACTTCCCCTATCTACCTAGAGATTTGTGACGAATAACTTTATACATTTTTATTTATTCTTAATAATTCACTACTTCTTTATTTATTTATTTTTTAATTTAGAATGTAGGAAAATATTATTTGGTAGATGCAGGATATTGTTACATACAAGGTTATTTTGGACCATACAAAGGTGAGAGGTATCATCTTCTTGATTTTCGACGTGCTGGTATTCTAAGAGGGAAGAAAGAAATATTCAATGATGCACATTCTTCTTTAAGATGCACAATCGAAAGAACATTTGGCGTTTGAAAAAATAGGTGGAAAATTTTACATCAAATGCCCAATTTTTTTTTTCCAAAGCAAGTTAAAGTTGTAATTGCTTCAATGGTCATTCATAATTTTATAAGGTTAAATGTTTAGAAGGATGAAGAGTTTTCTCCCTATGATGAAGATGATGAATTACTTCATACAAATGAAGAAATCAATGAAAATGAAGACATTGAAGAAAATCATTTAGACGAGTCACAAAATAATGAAATGAATGATGCGAGGGAACATATTGCAAATCTTTTTGTATTACAATAAAATACATAATTTATTATGTATTTAACTATTTACTCAACTTGAATATCTATTTTGAGATTTATATAATATTATTTAGCTTTTTATATTTTTATATTTATTTTTGATATTAGTTTTATTTCGTATAAGAAAATGAAACATTTCTTTAAATAATTTCCCACAAGATGGTTATCTAAAATTTCTTACAAGATGGTTTAAAATTATATAATAATTAATATATTGTGCTCTACATATTGTTTAATATACTTTAAATAATATTTATATGCATGAATAATTTTTATTACAAAATAAAAAATAGTTAAAATTAATAAATATATTTTTTTATTTTTATGCTGCCAAACAGTAGTATGAAACTCTTTCCAAAAAATCTTTTTTTAATTGACAGCTAAATAATCAATTAGTTTCATTAAAAAAACTCTTCTAAAAAAAGATATACTGATATAAGTCAATTCGAACAAAATAAAACTTAAATTATTCCGAAAGAAGAAGAGACCGTTTTGGGTTGCCAAAAGATAAGGCGAAAGGTCAGTATAGCCCATTCAATTAGTTTCCTGAAAAGGAGTTTTCATGCAATTATAGCCCCACTGTCAATGGCAATACACCAATCCCTTTCATTTTTATGGCATTCTCAAGAACACCGAGGACAAATAGAATCATAGCTTCCTTCCAAGCTCTGCCGGGCATTAATGGAGGAAATGAAATGAAGACTCAATTTACTCTAATGGGATAATCACGCAAAAGCTTAAATTTCAAGCAACAATTGTGTGAAGAAGGCAAGAAAGTAGAGAACTACACATGAAAAGCGTACAAATTTCTGAGCAAACACCTCTCACAGACAGACATTAATCAACCTCCAACGCTGTTAAATTTCTGTTTTCTGTCTCATCAAGTAGATCATCATCTTTAGATGAATCAATCAAGTTCTGTTCTTCAAAACAATGGCTGATCCTGCTGCTGCTCTTCGAGTTCTTATTATTATGCATCCAAACCTTGAAAACCTGTCTTCTTACTCCAACTTCTGCACAAAACCTCTCAACTTCCTCCTCATCTTTCTTGTCGATCCTCCACCCCACTTTCTCTGCAAACTCCAACATCCTGTCCTTCTGGTTCGGAGTAAACTTAGTCCTAAACCTTTTCTTAGAAAAACCATAAGACGGCGGCGGCGGTGGTAGTACTCCCTCGGCATTGGACTGAAACGGGTTCAGATCCTCGCTCGAAGACTCGTTCCCTCCACCGAACGCCACGCTGATGGGCTGATCCATATTTGCACTTGCGTGCAGCCCCACTGGATATCGCTGATGGTGCAGCATCGTCGGTGAGGGCAATGGCGGAGGCAGCTGCAGACTGTGAATCATAGAGGATCTTCGCGAACTGGGACTGAATTGTGTCTCGCCATCAACCTCTTTCCGGTGGAAGTTCCGGTGACACTCGCAAGCCGCACATCTAAAAGCTCCCAACGTACCCTCATCCCCACCAGGCATAAACTCGCCGCAACCATCGAACACGTTACCTCCCACACTCGCTGCGTGGTTCCTGAGACATTCTCGGTATCTGACATTTGTTGTTTTGGTGTTGGAAACTGGTCTGTTCTGCTGATCTAGGGTTTGACTGTAGGCTATGACTGTTGTGCCATTGTGATTCCCGTCCTTTCTTCTTTCACCTCCTGACGATCGATGGCCATAACTTGAAGGAACAGACGTCCTCTCATCATTTTCTGGACTCCTTAACTCCATAAAAAGATGTTATATCCACACGCCTCGGCCTCGTAAACACCGAACAGTACTATGATTAACTTCAAAATCAGTTCCTTATCGACACTAGCTCACCATGTCCGAACCTGCCATGATTTTATGCCTGGACATGAAGAACATGAAACAGAAAGATACAGAACCTGAACTGAAAATCCATTTACTCGAGTACACTAATTTCCTCAAAAGCCGCAAGCTTTTGAAACACAGTAGTTATCAGTTATAACAAGGAGAAAAATAAACCTGGAATCTAACATAATTATCAGAAAATGAACGAGGTCTAAGTCTAACTCACGGTCTCTTGAAGAGATTTGGAGACGCCAAATCAAGTCTTTGTTTTTAACTTACCTCCACAAGCTAGTATACTCCATTAAAACAAAGCCCACAACAAGCATTGGAAGGAAGGAAGGAGAAAAAGGAGAGTATACAAGGTGTTTGTGTTTTTGTGAGAAAGGGAAGAAGTGTGCTGCTTCAGTGCTTCCAACAAGGCAACTACGCATCCAACAAGAGACAGCTTGGTTGCTTGAGATGAAGCCAGTGAGTGAGACTTGAGAAGGGTAATTAAGAACAGATAAGTCTGTGACGAAGAGAGAGAGAGAGAGAGAGCAATCCTAATACCGACAACGTCATGTTCATCCTTCTCACACGCCTGCCATTTTAGGTCCCACTTTACTCTTGTCCTCCATGACTGTCTCTCTCTCTCTCTTATCTGTAGGACATTTTTGTCCATTTCTATTAATGGGATAATTATTAATTATATTTTCGATTTTTAAATAACTTATTTGTAATGCGATACTAACAAAGGTAATAAAGTGACTAAATAAATGATTTAAATTAATGAGACGAAGTCCGGGAAAAAAATAAATCTTAATTAATGTGGACCGGACCCATATTGAGCTTGTGATGGGGAACCCTGATATGGAGACTATATAAAGGTTAAGGTCTATATCAGTTACTTATATAATTCGTAAGCATATGGATCCTCTAACCCGTTAGGAGTGTTTATGTCTTAAGGAAACTGAAGAAAGGTGTTAACAAGTGTCGGTGATCAACTTCCTCAATTGTCCCGGGAAGATCGGAGTTCATTTTGACACCGAAAACTACTTTGGAACTCTGATTGGAACTAAAATCAGGTATTCTGCATTAACTTCGTTTTTACCCTTTCATGAACGATCCAGGACACGTAATAAGGTCTATCCTACGTGTTACAAGTGGTATCAGAGCGATTACGTGATCGGGTTGTCAAAAATGAAGGTTTTTCGGTTTCCATTTATTATGGTTTTCTTCAGTTTTTGATTCATTTTTTGGGGTTTTTTTATGCATATGATTACGTAAAGTAGCTATGAAAAACAGGCCAAAAAGAGCGAAAAACGGAGACACGAGATGTCGAAAATCGCCCTCCACGTCAGAGGGCAATGCACTGTCTGGTGAGTGCACTGCATGCGCCCGACGGTGCTACAGTAGCTGAGGGAGATGCGATACGAATGGCGAGTGCGTTACACGCGCCGATCGCGTGCCGCCAAGTGGCATCGCACGCTGGCAGACCCATGCGTCACTTGCACACACCGTACAATGAACGCACATGTGCGCGTGGGGGCCATGTCTATCAACGCGTGTACAAAGCATGTGTGCCTTGTTCCACGTGCCTGCTGACATCAATGCACAGTGCTGGACTGATGTCAGCACTATAATATTGCTAGCGTTAGCAAACACAAAACAAAAAAGGAAAAATTTTCAAAATTCCCGTAAAGGTACCCCGGGTCCTTTTGGGTCAGTTTCTGGGTTAGGGGAATTTTTAAAGTGGTTTTTTCAATTTTTCTGAATTTATTACATTAATAATTGGATTTCGGAAAAGTTTTTAAAGCCCTTTTATAGCTAATTTTAAGTGCATTTTCGTACTCCGAACTGCACATGAGGGAGACAATTAAAGTTTTATGTCTTGTGCGATAGGTTCAGTATTCGAAAAAGTACAATAGACACTCTCATTGAAATTTTTTATTTATAAATTATCAAATAAAGTTTAAAGACAATGTTTTTAGCATTAGTATGTGATTATTTAATTATGAATCTAGTTTTTTTCATTTATAACCGATTTTCACATACATTATGCCTATACGGAATGTGAGGATGACATAAAGTTGTATCCCTTGTGGACTTTCTAGGGTACTGATGAGAATGCAGTCACCAAAGTGGTCTTTCAAGTCAGTAATTTGGATTGTTTTGCTCACATGTTGAGGATGTCTCTAACATACTGTTTGGTTATTTTGCTCAAAGGTGTTGACCTTGCATAGAGTTTTGAGATGTTCATAAAGGCATTAGATAGAGGAAAGTCATTGCTTAAATGATCTATTCACCTAAAGGGGGATCTAATTACATATATTACATATTCAGCCCAAAAGTATTTCATAATATGTGTGATTAAATTATCAGTAGAGATACTGCTTTAATGCTTTAAGTATCACTGTTGTCCTGCATTTAAACTGATTTTTTGCATTGTCTTTTATATTTTACAGTTACATTTTCGGTAAACAACAATGCTGTCACGATTGAGACCTTAAATAGTTTCAATTTCAAGAAGTGGAAGAAGGAAGGGAGTTTGCATTAGAGATGGCTAACGTCAGCATGGCGATGCACATCGAGAAACCTTCTCCACTTACGAATGTCAACTCAGAAGATGATAAAGCAGTTGTGACAGTTTGGGAGCAGTCAAATAGGATGTGCTATTTGACTATCAAGAGGTCGATCCCAGATCATCTGCTGAGTGGATTGCCAGATACGACTATAGCTAAGGAGTTCATGGATGGCATTTCCCAGAGATACAAGTGTCTTCTCATGCGGAGCAGAGCACCTTAATTAAGGAGTTGTTCTCCATGAAGTATACAGGAGAAGGAGGCATTCGAGAGTTCATTATTAAGATGGTACCTTCTCTCCTGTATCCTTGAAGGATGCATTTAGAGTGATGATAGCAATAATAACTCATTATGATATGGAGCTACATCAGATAGATGTTAAGACCGCTTTCTTGAATGGTGACATTTATGAAAAGGTCTATATGGAGTAACCTGAAGGATTTTAGGATCAAGATGCAACTGACAAAGTCTGTAAGTTGAATAAATCAATATACAACTTGAAACAAGCTTCCAGATAGTGGTACCTAAAGTTTGATGAGGTTATCTTTCTATTGTACGTAGATGATATCTTGCTCACGTCAAATTATTTGACCATGTTACATAAGATAAAGTAACTTTTGGCCAAACATTTTGACATGAAGGATTTAGGTGAAGCATCTTTTGTCCTCGGTATACAGATTCATTGAGACAGATCTCAACACTCCTTGAGCCTCTCACAAAGAGCATACATTGAGCAAGTTCTATAAAGGTTTAATATGGCTGACTGTAAATTTGTTGTGACACCTATCCCTCACGATGAGAGATTATCTTTGACACAATGTCCAAAGAATGAAGTTGAGAGAGGCTATGAGGGATGTCCCGTATTCTAGTGCAGTTGGTAGCCTGATGTATGCCCAGGTGTGCACTAGACCAGACATTGCATTTGTTGTTAGACTGCTAGATCGATATCTGGCTAACCCAGGTATAGACCATTGGAATGCAGTTAAGCAAGTGTTGAGATACCTAAAGAGTACAAAGGATTATACGTTGACATATAGGAAATTCTACAATTTAAACCTCACAGGGTATACAGATTCCTATTTCGCTATGTTTTCGGATGATCACAAATCCACATCGGGGTATATTTTTATGTTAGTAGATAGTGCAGTATCGTGGAAGAGTGTCAAGTAGACACTAGTAACTTCCTCGACCATGCATGCAGAGTTTGTTGCATGTTATGGAGCTGCTACACAAGCGGTTTGGCTTAGAAACTTGATTTTTGAGTTATTTGTGGTGGATTCAATAGCTAGACCTGTAACATCCCATGTTCAGAGCTAGACCCCAAAATAGTGAATTAAGAGTACAATGAGAAATTAGTAATGCATTTCATGCTCATGCATCATAGTATATTCACACACATGTGAATATTTATTTTTGATACATTAAAATAATTATTCATGCATTCATTGATATTTTTCCAGATATAAGTGATTTTAATGTGATTAAAGTGTGAATTTTGGATTAATTGTGTTACAAAATTTATTTGGTGATAATAGTTATTATTTTGGAATTTTGGTGAAATTTAAGAAATTTCTAAAATTTTGGGTATTTTTTTGGACTAGGAAAAATGCCAAGTGATAAGACAATAATATAAATTACTATCATGGATAAATGACCTTGTGATTTATTGATAAGTGTCATCGAAAAGTGGGAGACAATTGGAGTAGGAATTGGAATTGATTAGGCTAGTTAAATAAAAGAACCTAGTTTAAAGCCTTAGAAATTGGACAAGTGGCAAGTGACAAGTGTCACTTGCCAAGCCAAGCATTAAACCCACATAACTTTTGGCAAGACCATCTTTTAATTGGTCTTTCATTTGACTTCTTTGGCCAAATGTTCTCACCTTTTTCCTCTTTTTCATTATTCTCATCTATGACAATTATTTCCCACCCTCTCAACGTGCTCTTCATCTTGTTACACGAAACACCTCATCTATCCTTCATAAATGAAGATGATCTTGGGATGATTGGGAGTTAGGGTTAAGTGATTTGCAACTTTGGAGCCAAAACAAGTAAGAGTAGTCTTATTCATCTTCATAGTTATAACAGTTTCCACTAATTAAGCTTCTGTATTTTAGTCATAACTTGATCTGTAGATTTCCAAATGGAATGATTTTTGATTTATACTAAACTAGAGACATATGGTTACAATTGTTAAGAAGAACTTGAATTTGAATTTTGTCCTTAAGAGTCTGGAAATTTGGCTTGAAGTTGAAATTGGTGTTCTGTCGAAGTATGAAAACATTCTATGAATTTTTTATTATAACTTGTTGGATACTGAGCTAAAATGCATGATATTGGTGTCATTAGACTTTTAAAACATTGAGGAACATTTGATTAGTAGAAGATATTGCCTAAATACCCCATTGTCGAGGTCAAAATGGTCATGCAAATCAGACCCGAATTTTTCTTAAGAAAAATATGGAAAATTGATAGGTTTATGATTGTTTTTATTGAACATGCTTTCATATTTTGATGATATATTGATCTATAGATATCCAAATGAGGTGATTCTTAGTTCAGATTAAAGTAGAAACATATGTCTATAACTTTCTTGAAGAAGTCAAATTTTAATTATGTCTCTTGGACTTTCAAAATTTGGTTTGAAATTGAGTCATGATTGAGGCTGTAGTACTAACCGAGACAAAAATTATGTCCTGAGGTTATCAAAGAAACTGTATTGACGTAGGTCAAATTAGACTAAGATGTCTTCACCAAAGATGTAGCTTATTCTCTTATATTTCAATTGGTATGAAGTTTGTAATTTTTGGATAGTAGAATTGAGAGATACGGGTTGTACAATTGGAATGCATGATCATGCTCTAGCCAAAAATTTCAAATGTACAGTCTATGGTATTTTGGGCATAACTCATAGAATACTAAACCAAATTGTATGATCTTAGTATCATTAGAAACTTAAGACACTGAGGAACAATTGCCTATAAGAGAGTGTTATAGAAATACATCATTTTCTTGATCTTATTGATTATGCAAAGTTGACCCAAGTGAGGTGCTTCCAGCAAAAGCTGGAATAGTAGTTGAATGTATGAATTTAGGAACTTTTGAAGTACATTTGATGTTTACATTAGTTTAGTAAGGAAATATAATTGAAAATTTGTCATGAACATGCATCATACATATTCAGTATACATAAATGATTTGTATATGTGTTAAATGTTATAGAGGAACGCATAGAGCAACCACTTCCAGATATTGCCAGGACTTCGAGGCAATAAGTAATAAGGGAGCTCTTGTGAGTAATCTTAGATGATCACATCTTACTCTGTTCTGCTTGTTGAATTTGATTTATGTTGATTGTGTTCTAAATTTCGGACAATGATTGTCCAAAGCATTTGATGCATGTTTATATCATTGGAAGTGCTACTTGCTTGTGAATATGATTGACTACTTGCTTTGCACATGAAATGTCTAAAATGACTTTGTTTTGTTTTAAAACTGTTGAGTCCTAGTTGTGGATAAATAGGCATGCCTAGAAGGGCCTACAGCTGCTCCTATGACACTTCAGTGTTGAGACTTTAGTCTCTCCCGTGATCCTTTGATGTCGAGATTTTGGTCTCTCCTATCACACTTTAGTGTTGAAACTTCAGTCTCTCCTGTATAAGTCTTGTTACCCGCTTCTGTAAATGGCTTAGAAATCATCTGATTTTGTGTTCTGATATAGTTTTTTTTCTGACATCATCAAAATTGTGTTCTGATTCTGAAGGGTTTATACCCTCTTTGGATATTCAGCTTTCTTAATTATAAAATCTGTTCTGAAATGCATTATGTCTAATTTATTGTTCAACTAAATCTGTTAATGCATGTTTATGCTATTACATATTTTAGTATGACGAGTTATCATTTTATATATAGATTAGTTATTACTCACTAAGCTATATGCTTAGCATGATGGATTTGTCCCGTGTAAGTTCAAGGCGAGGATTATAAAGATTGGGATGAGTCAACTGCAATGGCCAATGGAGTCTGAGTCTTGTTTTGATATAAATATTTTTTGAGTTTATCTTAGCTTATATATCGAGTGTATGACTTTGAATTGTTGTAAGTTTTTGTAATAATTATGTTTCAAGCTGGTTTCGAGTTTTAGAACAAATTTGTATTATGTTCATGTGATATAATGTATGTATGTTTTGAACAAGTTTGGAATGATTTATAATGTATGTTTGCTTCTGTTTGTGAGTCTGATGTGGCACTCCCGTATCCTCCCGGGGGTATTGGGGCATCACAAGACCCATTCGGTTGTATTATAATAATCTTGCTGTAGTGTTGTTCAGTAACAACAACAAGAATATCACAAGGTCTAAGCATTTGTAGGTCAAGTACTTGATCATAAAGGAGTTGATTTAGAAGGGTGAAGTTGAAGTGAAGCAAATCAGAACTGAGGAGATGTTAGCTGATCATTTGACTAAAAGACTTCGTTCACTAATGTTTGTTAGACATGTATTTAGTATGGTCGTGTTAAAGTCCTTAAAGCAGTAATTAGGGATCAATGTATTTGCTCCTTAAAATTCTGTACATTTTGATGTATTATGACATTATGATTATTTATTAATATAGATGATAATCTTTTTATCTTCAGTAATAACTGTTCTTGTGTATGGTCATAACACATATGAAAGTCTTAAGGTTTGTGTCGATTTTAAGCATTTAAAGGTCATAGGGCATATATAAAAATTAACCTTGAACCTATGTCATTTTGACACGTACAGTTTAGTATGGATATCCATAAATTTAACATGACATAGGAGGATATAAGTTTTTAATCCCATAAAGGTTCTCTAATGCAGTTTAGCATTCAGTTGGAGAACATAAAGATTTTCTCTAATGCTCTTTAGCATTCAGTGAGAGAAAACAGGATTTCTTTGATACAGTTTAACACATGCAGTTTAGCATAAAGTTGGAGAAATCGAGACCTACAAACGAAAATAATACATTTTAGATAATACATGTATCATCTTAGTTTGTCACACTTCCTTTTCCCATTCATGTTTGTGAGGTATTAGATATTCGTGATTATATTGAACCTGTGTCACACATGACACATGTGTTTGATTTTTTTCGGTATCGAAAGCCTTACAGGACAGAATGTTAGAGTTTCATTACCTTTGGGTCGAATGTTTTAATTTTTTAAAAATTAGTACCAATACAGTAGCGTGACGTAACCGATTTTTAAATTGTTTTAAAACTTGAGTCATAATTGCAATTAATGTTTGTCTAAGGGAGAGAATGTAGGACATTTTGTTCCTTTTTATTAATTGGACAACTATTAATTGTATTTTCTGTTTTTAAATAAAGTGGCTCAATAAATGATATAGAATAATGGGTCGAAGTTCAAGAGAAAAATGAATCTCAATTAGTGTGGACCGGACCCATATTGGGCTTGTGATATGGAAGCTATATAAAGGTTAAGGTCTCATTCAATTACTTATGTAATTCGTAAGCATATAGATCCTCTGGCCCGTTAGGAATGCTTATATCTTAAGGAAACTAAAGAAAAACGTTAACCGAGTGTCAATGATCAACTTCCTTAACTGTCACGGAAAGATCAGAGCTCGTTTTGGCACAAAAAATTACTTCGGACCTTTGAATGGAACCGAAATAAGGTATTGCACATTTTGTACGTTTTTAACCTTTTATGAGTGATCCGGGCACGTAATAAGGTCTTTCATATATGTTACATTATCTTTTTAACCCACTTGACTTTTCCCCTCTAATGGACCAAACAAATTATTGTAGGTTTGAGATCTTGTGCGCATTTACTCGGATGTTTACTGACTCTCAGAAGATCTCATCCATCTATTAGTCCATTAGAAAATCCCATCGATATCCCACCTCTATTTGTCTAGACATAATCCAAGCAGGTTCAACTGCATGCAAAGCATATTTACCGAAACAAATATGATTATCTGGATAGGATGTTCCTCTTTCTTTGTGTAGTTTATGAAATTGAGTTCTAAGAAGATGAGATATTTTAGCATTTGATTAAATAGCACATAAGATCTCATCCTAATATTATATAGACCAACTAAATTCAACATACCTTAACCTCAAATTTGATTTAAAATTATGTTTTCTGATAAAATTTAAAAATTTTCATTATTATTTACAAATTTTATGATTTTTTTAATTCTCTATTTAAAAAAAAAAAACAGCATGACCATGTATGTCTCTTCTACTCTTTTTTACTTTTTGCAAAGGTGGGGACTTCCTCTACTGCAATGCAACACCACGCTTGCCCCCAAACCCTGTTTTTCCTGAGATGCACTCGATGGCTTTGTTCCTCCCTCTCATTCCACTCCTTTTTCTCACTTCTCCGATCTAATTTCACTGTCGATGTTCCATTTTCAGATTACCAGACAAAAAAGCCTACCTGCATGCCTTCTTCTTCCAGTTCCACCTTTTTCCTGTTTACTTCTTATCACCTCACCTGATCTGACCTGACATCACCTCTTTTTCAAATCCCAAATTGTTAGGCATGTGATGATGATTCTCTTTCAATGGTCACACTAATTCCAGAATTTTTTTAATAATAAAAGGTAATTCATTAAATGAATAACACAAAGGCCGGCAAAGTTCAGCTTGAAAATAAAACCAAATCAAACACTCTTAGGAAAGCTATTACAAGGCATGGATTGATCACTTGCATCAGACAGGAAAATAATTGGTAAGCTCAGATTGCCATCAAATCAATTCAGGAGACTTTCCAGTCCATGAGACAAAGATCCTAACACTGAATTTGTGCTTATCTTTGTACAACTGAAGGTGCATTATGATTCTGCTGAAAACAATCTTGAAAAGGTCCTTTGGAGAGTTGGATGTATACGATCGAACAAAAGAAGAAAAGATGGTTATGAGTTTCATCTTGAAATTTACACAAAGGGCTATTTGGGATTTGCAGAAACTTGTCGATCTTGTCCATGGTAGCTAGCCGTAGTTTGAATGCGTGCTAAAGAGTGGGGGCATGTCTGGGGTTGTGTTTCTTGTACCATATTGCTCGATTCCAAGGAACTTGGGGTGTTCTGTTGTGTAAACTAGCTTAGCTGATCTTGTAGAGGACTGTCCTGATTGTTCTAAATTTCACAAAATTCTGTCTGCTTGTCCTGTTAAACCGAAGCTGGAAATTGATTGGATCAACTTCGAGACTTTACATGGACAAAACAATTAATAGGATTAACTTTGGGTTAATTAAAAAATATCTCAAAGGTTGTTCAATTTTGTAATTATAATTAGAATTTTAAAAAGTGACAATTAAATACTTAAGTTTTTTTTTTCCAATTATAACCTAACGTTAATGTTACCATTAAATTTATTGACATAACTTATTACGAGTTCCAAAAATTCTAACAAAATTACGTTATTTAATACACGTAAGATTAATTAGTTGATGTTAGCAAAACTAAGTCTCTGTTTAATTAAGCTTATATTAGTAAAACTTTTATCAGTAAGGAAAACTCAATTAATCAATCTTATATGTAACAAATGAAATAGTTTTGATAGAATTTTTATAACATTTGACAAGTCATGTCAGTAAACTCAACGAAGACTTTAATATAGGGTTAAAATTAAAAAAACTAAAAATTTGAGTATTTAATTAACACTTTTTAAAGTTTGGACTATAATTATAAAATTAAGCAAAATTTGAAAATTTTTTAATTAACCCATTAACTTTTTATCAATTAAATATTATATGATTACTGACATAACATTTTTAAATTTTTAAATAAAAATAAGTTTCACTAATATATAATTAACGTTTAAAAATTTATTAGAAAATAGGTCCTGTTGTTACTTGTTACAAAATAGAACTTATTTTTTATTTTAAAAGATGAAAAATAATATAACGTTAGTGTTAAAGAGACATTTAATATCTTCGATAGTTAATTCTATTAAATTTTTTATCTATTTAAAATCTCTTTTCAATATTTTAAATAAGTTGAAATTCGATTTAAAGACTTTAAAACTTTAATAATTGTTCTTAATTATATTGTAAATGACAGGTCTAAAATGTAATTTAGGCTTTTAAGTTTGGGATAGACAGAACAGGACATGACAGAACATGACATGACAAATGATAAAATTGGAAACTCTGTTCTCAACAGTCATCTTCAAAGAGTTAGGTTAACGCTTAGTTGACACCAGCCCTCAAACAAAATGAGGCTGCCCGTCTTAATGGAATGGGTTCAATTTTGTTTAAAATGTAATTACTAATTTTTATTAAATCGGTATAATATAATGTAATATACATATTACATGTTTCAAATAAATCATTTAACGAGTTAATTAGTAGTTTTTTAAAAATATAAAATAAATCGTATTTTTCTTCATATTTTTTAATTAAAGGTGAGAACGTACCGGTCCTGTCAATTTTAAATAATTTTTAAAATTAAAAATATAAAATAAAATTTTCTTTTAATTGCATTTAAATATGTGATGTATTGTTTTATTTAGAAGAGTTAAACTTAAGACTAATTTAGGCTCGGGCTAGAATCACGTGTCTCGAACTCGATTGGGCCTGGACTAATGCAAAAGCTTTGGAAAATTTATGTTAAACAAAATGTTAATGAAATTAACAACGAAGATCAAATTAGAATATTTTATATTTCGGATGACTTGAATTATAAGAAAGAGGACTAATTAGTCGAAGTCAACAACCATCGACAGGCTTTCGCAAAAGAGAGCGCAAGGAAGAAGACAATCGAGGTTTTGAAGAAGCCAACAAGATATGATCTCTGTTTCTTTCACCGTCTCCAGAAGAAAAAAAATCTATAACCATCGGCCTCAAATCTCGTCTCCATTTATGCTTCAGTAAGATTGTGTTTAGCTACCCATCTCTGAATTTTACCAGTAGTAGTTTTCGACACACTCCTACTTCTCACGAGAACCACCAAGCCAAGCTCAACTTGTTCTTCTCTCGAAACAGCTTTCTTGATCTCTTAACAACAGTTCCTCAAAACCCTTTTGTCCTTTTCGGCTCTTTTCATCTCTGCAACAAGAGCCACCGTTCCTGAAACCTCAAACGCAGCGAGGCAACCTCCTCTGAGATAGTTCCGGCAACTGTTGTGGGCCGTAGTCCCAATGTAATGACGGTGCACTTCTCGGCCGTTTCTGAGTTTAATTACGTCGGAACACCGACATGTCACGCATAGATATCTATATTCACCTTTGACAACTCTATCACCTATCCGAACGAAGCATTGCTTATCGTGTTCTTTAGTCTCTCGCCTGAAATAACTCCAAAGTCAAAGATGGATGGCTGAGGTAACCAGAACAGTTATCTCACCTTCAACTCCATCGTCGACGAGTTCATGTGCGTCTTCGTTCACGGCAGCAAGAGTGATACTGCGTACTATCTAATCTTACTCGCACTTCAGCAAAACTTGATGTTCATGTTTATATATTGTCAAAATTATGAATTCATATACTAATTTATCCAATTTAATTTAATTATTTATCATCATTACATCTTTTGTAATTTTATAGATTATTTTTATTTAATAAATAATTTAATAACAAATAATTATTTAAAAATATAAAAAATAAGATTATAAATTAGAAAACATAAAATACATAATTTAGCAAACAAGAGTGCTCTTAATTTGGGAACAAGGCCAAGTCAGTCCAAATCAAAATTCATTGACATTACTAGATTCCATTACAGAGAGGCTAAAGCTCTTCAAATTCAGGAGAGGACATCGACCACAGACTTTTTTCACATAAGGAAGGTCGGATTGATCCTAGTTAGAAGCTCCACCTCTGTACCAAGGTCACGGTTGTGATAACGTTATCGATATCGTTACCGTCTCCGTAACCCGCTCAATTTTCCGAGCATTTTGGTACACAAATTACAAAAAGTCTATACATACCTCTATCAAAACCTTGAATGTACAAGCTTTCCAGGATGACCAATTTACCTTCTTATACTGCTAACTAATCACTCAAACTGGAAAGAGGTTAGCGCCAAATCCATCATCCATGGCATCACTGTCCCCAAGCGCAGGCCCTATGTCAGGTAGCATGGTAGAAGAAAGATGCATTGATGTTACACAAAACCAGAAGATGATCATATGCGAAGAAAAATGAAATCTATTATCAACGGCTAGGTTTGGAAAACCCATTACTCATGACAACAAAGAATCGCCCGCTTACAATAGGAAATGAGGAGGAACAACACAAACAAATCTCTGAATCTTCGAGTCGAATTTTGACTCATTGTCATACATGCCAACATCATTACCTATTCATATTTATACACTTCAACAACCATTCTCCAGTTTAGATACAATGAAGAATCACTGTTCCATATGATAAAAATGTAGAGTAACAGATGAAAAAGGAAATAAGAAAATAGAATGTGTGATTGGGACAATACTATATCATGAAAGAAACTTTAGCATACTTTTTTCACCAAGTGTGGGATATAACTGCAGATACTAACTAATAATAGGAGTCAACATGTTCCGAAGCTCGTTCTGTTAGCCTTAAGTTCTACAAGCATTGTTAAAG
>JAOTAX010000002.1:1453366-1478516 GCA_025629825.1 Erythroxylum guanchezii
CAATTGCAAAAATGGGACTCGAATGCCGATTTATTACAGCTTGGCACGGGTACCGACCATGTTCTTTTCAGTCCCAATTACTCTCGTTGGCTTGGTGGTAATAAATAATAACTAATAATCAGACATCATAAGAAAACAAAAAATGTTAGGGACAAAAGTGGAACTGCTCATGTCATCACGTCGTCATCATCGTCATCTTTTTATTACTCACTGTCGCGAACGTTCTCCCTCGCTCTCTTTTCCCTCTCCTCACTTAAGTCCCAATTCCTATTCTTTTCTTCTCTTCTCAGTTATAGAGCGAAATGCTTGCTCTCTGAGGCATTTCATCGACACTTGCGTGCAAAACTAAAGAAGGATCTGAAATCTAGAGAAGGAACTATGAGTTTCAGGGAAGATGATGATGGGAGAGCCGACCTCCGAAAGCCGTTTCTTCACACTGGTAGTTGGTACCGTATGGGATCCAGGCAGTCGAGTATTATGGGGTCGTCTCAGGCCATTCGGGATAGTTCTATTTCTGTCGTGGCTTGTGTACTGATTGTGGCTTTGGGTCCTATTCAATTCGGGTTCACTGTGAGGAACTATGTCAATCCTCCCATATATTTTTTTTTGGGCCACGAAAATGACATGGGTTTTGTTTTCTTTTTCCTCTTCAATTTCACTTCTCCGTTAGAAGCAAGCGTAAACTGAAGCTGAAGCTGCAGCTGCTTGTTGTCTTTCAAGTAGCTGTAAGCCTGCTAAAAGAGTTTTGAAAATTATCGAAATGATTGGATGTTCTTCTCTTTTTCCCATTTTTATTTAATTCCAGGCTGGTTATTCTTCTCCAACTCAAGCTGCGATCACAAAGGATCTTGGACTTTCGGTCTCCGAGGTTGGAATCTTGGGTTTTAATTTAAATTCGGTGTTGGGCTTATTCAATTTGTGTTCTGACAAAGTTTTCACGTGTCAGTTCTCATTATTTGGCTCGTTATCGAACGTGGGTGCTATGATTGGGGCTATAGCTAGCGGTCAGATTGCAGAGTATATTGGACGAAAAGGGGTAATAGTACTGATTTCTTTAGTACTATGCGTCATTTGTCCTTCTACTCCTAGATATTTTGCTGCTTCAGGTTGTTTTGTAATGTCAACTAAAATTTATCATTGTGTGTTGAATTCAGTCTCTAATGATCGCTGCCATTCCGAATGTCATTGGGTGGCTCGTTATATCTTTTGCCAGAGTGAGTTCATTACTTAGCTGCACTGAGATTTGTAGCATATGAACATGTTTAATTGTTTCTAAGGGTTTGCTCTTGTGTAGGATTCTTCATTTTTATACATGGGAAGGTTGTTGGAAGGCTTTGGTGTGGGAATCATCTCGTATACGGTATCTTTGAGATTGAATTTGGTTGTTGACTACTCAAAAATTTGAACTTATTAAAACTTTCAACTGTTTTATCTTTTGCAGGTTCCTGTTTATATAGCAGAGATAGCCCCCCAAAACTTGAGAGGGTCCTTAGGGTCGGTAAATCAGGTTGGCTTCATTTAGGGGGCTTATTTTTATCTATGCTGAATTCTTATTCGCAGATACATAAACTTGAGTTTCTCACATTCTGAAATAATTAACACCACATTTGTCTTGGCATGTAGCTTTCTGTCACAATTGGAATCATGCTTGCCTACCTGCTCGGAATTTTTGTTCAATGGAGAATCCTTGCAGTTTTGGGTAATACTCTGAAATATTGTCTTTGATTGTAGACATCACTCCTTCAAAGAAAAAGAGCCAATCATGGAACATGAACTTTCTGTCAACACTTCCCAAAAAAAAAAAAACAAAGCACTTCTTATTAGTCATTAATTATCTACTGGGTTTACACACTCTACCTTGTTAATGTAAAAGTAAACTCTTTTCATTTCAATTTTGATTCTGCCTAAATATCAATCGACATGTGACATGATTGAACTTGGTAATTTTTCAAGGAATTCTACCATGTACCATTTTGATACCTGGTCTATTTTTCATCCCGGAGTCTCCTCGATGGCTGGTAAACTTTCTGGAATATTCTTTCCTTGATCATAATCAAGCGTTTTTTGATGGACTGATTATTCAAACTCTCTCTCTCTTTTTCTGCCCATCTAAATTGTAGGCAAAAATGGGTATGACAGAAGAATTTGAATCTTCTTTGCAAGTCCTTAGGGGATTTGATACCGATATCTCTATTGAAGTGAATGAAATTAAGGTAATTGAGTAGAGTTGAAATGGTCCTACCAGTGAAACTGCTAATCTGGTATCCAACGTGCAATTTCTTACTTGAAAAGAGAAAAGAGAGTTCTTACTTGAAAAGAGAGTTCTATTGAATGACAGTATTTGATAGTGTGGCTTGCAACTATGAATTGTGCAGAGGGCCATTGCGTCAACTAGCAGAAGAACAACAATGAAGTTTGCGGATCTAAAACGAAAAAGATACTGGTTTCCTTTGATGGTACCACACTATCTTTGCCTTGAACTTTCTGGACCCAAAGGAATGGGCAAAACATAAATATTCTATTTTTGGTCAATTGACTTTTGCAGGTTGTTATAAGTTTACTTGCCCTGCAACAACTTACTGGGATAAATGGTGTTTTTTTTTATTCCAGTACCATTTTTTCAGCTGCTGGTAAGTTTCAGCTAGCTCTTCTTCTTGTAAAACTTTAATCATTTGGAATCAACTTTGGAGTGATAAAAAGCCTGTTAGAATCGCAAATTATTCAAGTTAGAAGGCTCCAAACGTCCCCTATTATCATACACATCTTTCCTATTTAAAAACCAGTACTGTTAAATGATAATGGAACATGTTTCAGAACCACCTTTTCTTAGAACCTTACAGGTGATATAATTAGTAGCCCCTCAGATACTGTTGTCTAACCTGTAAAATGCATCCACAGTCCTTCTATAAATGTGCTTTTAGTATTTCCTATATTAACTCTGTCACCTTTGACTATTTATATTTCATAATGAGTTTTCAAGTTCATTTATATTTGAGTACAGTAGCTCTAATTAGTTGACTATATGTCTGAAACAGGGGTTACAAATAGTAATGTTGCTACATTTGGGCTTGGCGCTGTCCAGGTACCGTTTGAAAAAAAAAACTTTTCAAGTCATAAATTACGAAATGATCTCATATCTAAATTACCATGCACATTATTTAGGTTGTGGCCACTGCAGTATCGACCTGGTTGGTTGATAGAACAGGACGGCGGATTCTGCTTGTAGTGAGTTAAAGCAAAACTAGTCTGATTAGTCAGTTGATAATTTGCATGAAAGTGATTAATGCTTTTCTTTTTCTGTTGTTATAGGTATCCTCTTGTGGAATGACAATAAGCTTGCTTATTGTTGCGGTATCATTTTTTGTAAAGGTAAGTGGATTAACTGTTGACAAACGCTCTTGCATAGATTGTGATAGAAGATTGTAACTTGCGCG
The DNA here is from genome assembly GCA_025629825.1 of Erythroxylum guanchezii. Taxonomy (NCBI): domain Eukaryota; kingdom Viridiplantae; phylum Streptophyta; class Magnoliopsida; order Malpighiales; family Erythroxylaceae; genus Erythroxylum; species Erythroxylum guanchezii. The sequence continues at coordinate 1,456,801 of JAOTAX010000002.1, forward strand.
TTATCCCTCCAGTATAATATTCTTCTACTTTCTTAATGTTTATTCATCCAGGGTTTTGTATCAGAAGGCTCTAGCTTGTATACCATAACTGGAATCTTATCAATTGTTGGAGTTGTGGTATGTGTTATGTATAGAGATGACATTGTTTCAGTTTTCTACTTCTATCATTTTCGGTTTCTTATATTGTGCCTCTCCCTTCTTTTCTTTCAGGCTTTGGCAATTTCCTTTTCTTTAGGAATGGGACCCATTCCATGGCTTATAATGTCCGAGGTATTGATATTTTTAAGTCTTTTCATATCTTTGTGATAACCAACAGAAATATTTCTTATCTAAAAATCAGCAGTGACACTCAAAGTCAATCTGTTAGGACAATATCTTGAACATGGTCTAGGATCTTAATGCTTACTTTGTTATGTAAAGTTGCAATCAGTTTTATGCAATCCAGCAAAAGCTCCCAGAGGATATTGTATGCAAATCTCTGGCATTTCTTAGCCTAATGCATTAATATGAACAAGTTTTGAAGCTTCTATCATGACCTGCACGAGAACGAATTATAACATTGTCGTTACGTGGCTAATGGATGCGATTAAAATGTCAATGTAGATTCTTCCGATAAATATCAAGGGCCTCGCCGGAAGTGTAGCAACGCTTGGCAATTGGTTCTTCTGCTGGCTGATCACAATGACTGCAAACTTGCTTTTAAAGTGGAGTGCTGGAGGTCTGTAAACCCCTAAACCTCTTATGTGAATCGCATCTCTGTGTTTCTTTCTGTACGCACATAGACTGAAGCTTATATGCACACTTGCAAATGTATGAAACAAACAACACAACTAAACGCTACCGTAATGCGACTCTCTTACTCAGATCTCATATCCATCTTTAACTGCAGGAACCTTTACCATTTACACGATTGTGACCGCTTTCACGATTGTGTTTACGAGCATGTTTGTCCCCGAGACAAAAGGAAGAACACTGGAAGAAATACAAACTTCCTTCAGATGACAATGTTCATTATTTCTTTCCTTCCTTTACCTTTGTTGGTATTGGATAAACTTCCATTGTCATGGGAAATAAGAAAGTCAAAATCTTTACAGGAAATGTCACAGAAGAGCTACCTCCTCCAACTCTCCAAGTCTTCTGATGTATCAAAATGATCTGTTTATCTGTTGTTTTCAGTTCCTATTCAAATGTTGACATCAGGAATTTCTTATTAACATTTGGTTTCCTTTCGTGCTTATCTTTGAAAATGGCTATCGGGAAATAAATAAATAATAAATAATACTCCATGAGATTTGGAAAGGTTCAGTAATATGTCCCCTTATTCTTAACTTGTATAGTAAGATAAGATAGACGAATGTATAATGGAGATTCACATCATTTGATCTGGTAAGCTTTACCACCATTCTCGCGTAGGAAAACTGAAGCGAGGAGTGAAATCAGGTAGCAATCCATATTTTGAAAAGTAAACAATTTCTAGATGTTCTTTTGCGTGCATCAGGAATTTTGTGAGGTTGTAAGCTTTTGGGATTTCGGTCAAGATTGTCTGCAACTAAAAACAATACTTAACATTATCCGATTTTGAAAATTGAATTGTAAAAACTTCAAAATCATTAATTATTTTAATTAATAAAAATTAATTAATTTTAATAAATAAAAATAAATAAGTAATTTTTATTTTATATTCTCTTTTTAAATTAAACTTCAAAATTTTAATTTATAATATTTAATTAAAAATTTTATTTTAATTTTATTATATATTAATTATCAACTTCAAGTCAACATCCAAATTGGAAGAAGGAGAACTATTTTCTTACAAACTAATATGAACATCAAGAACACCAACTTAGAAAGACACCATCGAAGTAGGACATCCATGACAATATCTACTAAGAAAAAGACATAACACTTCACGGGACACCGATGAGTTGAATCCTATGTATCCAGTGAAACTGGATACCTGTCTATACAATCTTCCCAAGCGCCGTTGACCGACGGCTTCACCGTCCTTAGAGCTTGCCACACCGCACTGTTACACTTGAACCCACTCCCGAATGCAATCTGCCACACACGATGTCCCTTACGCACCCTTCCTTTAGCCTCCATGTAACCCAACTCGTACCATATGGAACTCGACGACGTGTTACCGAACCTGTGGAGGGTCATCCTCGACGCCTCCACATGAACCGGCGAGAGTTGGAGGTTCTTCTCCAGCTCGTCGATCACTGCTCGCCCACCGGCGTGTATACAGAAGTGATCAAACGCCAGCTTGAAATCTGGGATGTATGGCTTCACTTTCTTTTTGAACAGTTTGTTCAATACCAGAGTCGCGAAGAACAGAAGCTGCTCGCTGATGGGTAGGACCAGAGGTCCTAACGTAGTGATGTTGATCTTCAAAGCCCCACCAGCCACAGCCATTAATTCTTTTGATAGGGAAACACCAGTCTTCCCTGTATCGTCCTGCTCCTGGTAGACACATCGAAATGACTTGTCGTCGGCTCCACGATGAGTCCTCACCACATGAACAAGCCTATACTTTGAACGTCTCTTGTCGGAGGATTTGTTGGACAACAAAACGGCCGAACCACCGACGCGGAATAAGCAATTGGGTATCAACATAGACTTCTTGTTACCGAAGTACCAGTTCTGGGTTATGTTCTCTGTACTCACCACGACGGCGTACGTGTTCCGGTAAACCTGTAACAAATCTTTCGCTAGATCCACCGCGATCACTCCGGCGCTACACCCCATGCCACCCAGATTAAAACTCCGTATATTACTCCTCAATTTGTATTTATTCACTATCATAGCAGACAAAGACGGCGTGGGGTTGAACAAGCTACAGTTCACGACAAGGATTCCCACGTTCTTAGGATTTACCTTTGTGTTCTCGAAGAGGTTGTCCAAGACGCCGAACATAACCTGCTCGGCCTCCTCTCTCGCCGCTGCCATCGACGTCCGTGGAGGAAGGTAATGCATTGCTTCCGGCACGTAAGTCTCGTCGCCCAGGCCGGAACGCTCGAGAATTTTCCGCTGGAACTCGAGCGACGACTCGTCGAAGTCTCCCGTCAACCGGGAATGCTCCATAAAACGGTGATGCGGAGCCTTGAGACTGTCGGGTGCTCGGTAACACGAGTAGTCAACAAGGAAAACGGGTCGGGGTCGGGTCACGATGAAGACGGTGAGTCCGAAGACCAGGATCGCGGAGCACGTGACGACGCCGACGAGGTTGTACTGCAGGTGAACCCAAAGTTGACGGAGATCGGCAACGTCCATCTGCGAGACCTCGACGGACGTCACGACGATTAACGGAACAAGACACAAAGTCAACAGATTAGAGATAAGATAGTGGTACCCCAACTTGACATACTTGAGATTAACACTCTGGAGGAAATCTGGTAACCGGCGGGCTTGTTGGATGCGAATCTCGCCGGCGCCGGAGTCCATGGTGGTGGTTGCACTACTACTAGTGGTTAGATTGAAGAGGAAGAGGTGAATTATATATAGAGAATTGAGTTGTGTATTGAAAATGGAGAGCTATAATGGAAGGAGGAGTGGGTTAAGCGTAAGTATGACAATGGTGGGAGAGTATCGAGTACTGACTTGTTTTTTTAAGGAAGGTGTGGCGGTGAAGTGTTGAGGTGAGCTACCGTTTTTTAAATTTTTTGGAACTGTTAAATAACTGTGGGCTTGAAGCTTAGAATATTCGAGTCTCAGACTCAGAGCCGACAGGGACAGTGGATATCGTATTAAAAATCAGGTGGACCAAAGCGTCGGGAAGATGTCTAAATTAAGGTTAAATATTATTTAAACTATTTTATAATTTTATAAATTATAATCTAATATTTCATGTCCACGAGCCAATATTCATAAAAAGCTAAAAGGTCCGTATGATCTCAAACCGAATCGAATCGAATCTGCCTTGAGATAACTTAGGAAATTTTCTTTATTTTTAATTTTTAATTTTTAAAAAATAAATTTCCTAAATTTTAAACAAAAAATAATCACAAAACTAACTATGACCATGATTTGGCAAACAGCAGTTTGCATTAGCTGTTAGCTGATTCTATCAACGGTTATCTGATCAGCTGATTTGACTAATGGATAATATCAGTTGTTTATTAAAGATATTTGATAAAATTAACTATTTATTATTAACTGTTAATGTATAAAATGACTTATGAGGGTATGATTTAAAGAAAAATTGTAAGAACATTAATATTATATTTCTTAGTATTTCGTTGAATATTCTTATAAGAATTTAGATTTAAACATTTAATTTAAAAAAAATATAAGTTATAACTTTAATAATTAATAATAATAATAATAATCATCATCATCATCGTCATCATCGTCATCATTCAATATTAAATTGAGCTACATTATATTAATATTTTTTCATATAATATGTATGAACTTTATTATTTAATAAATAAAAAATATTTATAATTATAGCATGACACATATACGATATATAGTAGTTATATACTAAAAATATTAATTTCATGTGACACTTTATGTTCAAAAATTCAATATTACAGTATCTTTAAATATAAACTAATATTATAAAATTAAATAAAGATTAAAAAATTTAATTAACCCCTTTATTATACTCTTCAAAACTTCACGACATAATTGTACAATCAAAAAAAGCCAACTTTAAAAACACACAGAGCAAAAATAGAGAGTAAGTGGAAGGCAATATTATCGTTAGGCAAACAGTTAGCTCCAAAAGCTTCTCTTATGGAACTTTTAGAAATCGGCTTATTGGGTTTAAATAAGCTAACCAATAAGTCATTCACCAAATACATCAATAGTTTTTTTAAAAAATCAAAAAGCTAACTTTTAGTTAATAAGCTAAAAAATAACTAATAAGTTATTTGCCAAACACCTCCTATGCGGATTATATAATCAATGGTTAAAAAATTCAACTAATTTGATCGGTCTAATTTTTTGGTTCCATTTTTAATTTTTCAGTTTGATTTATTTTAAGAATTCTTATTGTTTAAAACCTACCAATTTATTAATTAATTGGTAAATTTTTTTAAATTAATAAATTTCTATAAAATAAAATAAAATAATTAATTTTCATTTAATGATTTCTTTTTTAATTAAACTTCAAATTCTCCGTCGGGTAAAAACAATATATTTTAATCATATTTTAATTTCTTTAATTTTATTCAATCTTTAAACGATTTTACGACTGTTTAATATCGGTTAGACCTTAAACATTTTGTCTTACTTGTTTAACTTTTGGTTCGGCTTCGAAAACATTAGATATGATAATTTAACTTAAATCTAAATTAATAATTTAAGATAATCATAATAAATTATTAATTTGTTTGAAATTATATGATAGAGATTTATAGAATATATATATATCTTAAAAATTTTATTAATGGAGATATTTAAAAATAATATAAAATATTATTTTATAATAAACAATGAAGTTGTCATAAATACGTAATGGACCTCTTTGATTGCTTACTCAATGCCCCATGTGCACAACACGGAGATTGTTCTTCAATCGATTACTTGGATAAAAGCTAATTGTCTAATGTCCATCACTTTTCTTCAGTAGCTATTTTTTTAATACACCATTCATATATATTAACCATTTTTCACGTGTATCCTAAATTATTTATAAAGCAAAATTTAATGTCTCCACCAAATACAAACTCAACGGTTTAAATGATTGCTTTGAAGACTCGTTGCAACCCACCTCTGGCGTATCAATTGTCTAGCTCGAAGTCAACGGATCATTGATCGGGCCTAAGTTGAACCTTAGGCCTGATTTTTTCAATGAAGACTCGAGTCCCAACAAAAGTGGTCAAGCTCGAGGTAGGAGGCCCGAGCTAGAACAAAAGCAACCGAGACGGGATCCAGTCAACTCAGGCCTAACTTATTACCATCCCTAATGACAATTAAGATGTACCCAATTTGATTCTGAACTTAACCTCAATCTCAAACTGTTCAAGTTCAACCTAGGCCAAAACTCGAACGCTATAAAAAAATGACATTATTTTGAATAAAATAACATTTTTAATTTTAAAAATCACAAATAAATTTAAATATTACAGTTAAACCCAACCCAATTTGATTGAGTTTCAAACTGAACTCAACTTTAAACTGTTCAAGTCCAACCTAGCCCAAAGCTGTTAAGTTATAGGAAAATGATATCATTTTCTATTTTTTTAAAAAAAATAAAAAATAGGGCTGAACCAAACTTTGGGCCACCCAAGCCCGATTAGGCACAGGCTTGGGTCAGGTGCCTTGGGCCCAATCATGGCCGAATATAATTAAATTCTCCTCTCTTCTTGGAGAAATGAAAAGGGAAGAGTGTTTTTTCAAGTGTTTGAGCAACAGTAGCAAAGAGACCGATTCAAGTCCGGCGAAATGGATCTAAAGGAGGAACAAATGTGTTCATCGAGTTAAAGCAACATGAATAGATTAAGAAATTTTAGCTGACGAACACCTACAGAGCCTCCTCCATAAGTTTCTGGGTTAGAGCTTTGGGGAGTCCCATCACACTATCAGTTGTCCCAACCTGTGCAAGGACACAACATCACTCAGAAAAAATGATTTCAACATAAGCAGTAGAAGGATTCATGAACATTGGAAGCTTTCAACTACTATCTTCTCAATATCTGTAATCTAATCATTTATAAGCAGAAAAAATCGGTACAAAACTACATAAAATACTAGTAGCACTCAACGATTCAGAGAAGGCAAAGTTCGATTAAGACCCAGATCAAGATTTTGTTCCGAAGCACAACACGGTCATTTATTCAACCGGTTTGTTTTGGAAAACAGCATGGATAAGAAGTTTCATACCTTACATCTACTCAGTCTGTTCCTGCTCTTAACTTTAGATTGTTTCTTCTGTGTTCTTATTACACTATTCATTGCTATATGTTTTATCGAAGAACAGAAGACTAACCACTTCTTTAACATATGGTAAGATCAGAGGATGCTCGATTATAAGCCCTCCAGCAGCTCTGAGCACAATTCCCTCTGCGACCTGAGTGGGAACGAATGTTAAAAACACACCACTCGTCCAATACGTGAAAGTAATTCTTGTCGTGAAATGAAATCTTACCAACTTCTCAATAACTTCATCTGGTATCTCATGAAAATAGATCTGCAAGCATTACAATTCAGCTATCAATGCCAGAAATTCCATTTCAAAGAAATAGATGCTAGAAAATTTTTTTATGTGTGATTTTCATCCAGTAGGATTATACCGAAAGGACCTTCTTAATATCACAAATAATCCAAAACATTAAATTTTTTTGTATGAAAAGATGAAGCCTGAATTTGGAATGTCGAAAGTCTGTCATGAGACTCTGTCCTCTGCATTATACTAACAACAGAAAATACCTCCACTTGATCCCATCCTCCTTTTCGCAAACCAGTTTTTAAGTTTGTGACAAGAACTGACCCCACAGTTGCAGCATGGCCTCCAGAATAATCTGCACTCCATGTTCACAAAAACTTATGCAGTGAAACAATGAAACAACAGGAGTAGAAATGTAAGAATTTAGACCAAACCTTTCATGAATTGGCGTGCTTCTTCCTCACTAGATGGCTTTTCCCTGATTGCGCCCCCATAGACAACCACCTTTGTAATATTAAATGACAGTAAGAAATGACACTAAACAGATGCATCTTCACAGAACAGTTGAATTTTCATATATAGAAGTATGAAACACAAAAGTGCATGCCTTTATCACCAGAAGCCATTTATGTCCGAGGATACTAACTGAAGGTCCAGAAATTTGGGGTACTAAAAATCAATCAAACCAACCAATGCTCTCTTACGCTCTAAAGACTGGATAATGACAAGAAACGATAACTTGAAAGAGAAAACAAAAAGGGCAATGCCCAAACTCAGAGGAATGCAACTGTTTGTTGCATGTCATTAGTAAGTAGAAGCTCGACCATAATGAGTCTATCATCCAATTATCTTTCGTAGACACCCACTCAACATGTATGCTATGGAAAACATTCATAAAGGAATAAAAGGTTTGTGAGTTAAAAGCAAATGGTGAACTTAATTAGTTGATGCTGAATAATTAACGCAGCTACAGGTTTTTTAAAATGGTATTCCACTCATGTTCAGACAAGGACCAAGTAGCATAACCTGTCGGAAACATTCACCTTATTCTAATCGTTTAAAACTACAACATCAGACTCTGTTATGTAGACTATTAATTACTACAGTTAAGAAAGGAAGGACGTGAAATGATTTTAAGGTATGAAATGTGGAACTTTTCTATACAGGAGTGAATTAGAAGCATAGGCATAAATAATAAACGAATGATACTTGATCAGAGGTAATTAGTAATGTTGGCTCAGCATCCTTTGCATACTCGCTGATTGGAAGCCTTTGCAAGATGGCATCAGCCTGGAAAGAAGTTTTCACGAGCTAAGGTAAGCACTAATCACCTGAATCAAAGTTCAAATCCAACACCAAAAGCCAAGATATTAAGGCAGTGACAGCAAAGTGAAACAAAAACACGTTATTAAACACAACAGAAGCAACTGTAACAATAATTTTAGCAATAACATTAACCATAGAGCAGATAGCTGCAGCACAGGAAGTATCAAACTTCAAAGACCTCAGGAGTTTCTTAACATGGCCCTAATTGGAAGATTAGAAATGTCTCCATCTAAACTTGCTGAAAAAGATGGAACCCTTTTAAGGGTTTCTATCATCCTCACTTATCAGTCAAAATATAACTTAACAGCAGTTGACCCCTTCTAATCAAAAAGCTTCTACTCTGCACTTACATCCCAAAATTAGATCGCAAGAGTACAAGATCCAACTTGCATAGGTGAAACAGAACATTTTCCCCTAGCAGAAGACAAAGTATCCTCAGATCATAAATGGCATTGGCAACACATGACCTAGTCTTCATGCACCCATTCTTTAATTAGGAAACGTCACTGACAATGAGAAAAAAATAACTACACATACTGTGTCAGCTGCAATCAAAATAGTAGGTTCATCGTCCTTCCCTTGATTATCAACACTTCGTAGTTTTGCTACAATTGCATCGGCCTGATTTGATGCAAAATTCACACTCAGTTAATGAAAAACAGACTTCTCATAGCCACTCCAACTAAAGCAAGCTATGACAACTCAATGTAGTTGAGAACAATTGAAATGGCGACCCAAAGTCCTTTTACATATTCCAGGTACTTCGTAGCACTAATACTCTTCCTAACAAGTAGTTAGTCAACTAAGCCAAAAGAAACTTACAAAATAAATCAACACCGGAAATTTGATTTTTCAAAAAAAAAAAACACCTAAAAATTCAATTGCTAAGAAACCCTATGGATGGAAACAATCATCTTACCTTAGCCTCAGCAAGAGCCATTACCAACTCTTCAGGCTTCTCCTTGCGAATATTCTTCTCATCGATATCTGCAGTCTAATGATCAACAACCCTAATCAACTATTTTACAAATTCCAACACCATTTTCGATACTGCTCTTAGTTAAATGATTAAACAGACAAAAGAAAAAGGAAAAGAACAAAACTTTTACCACGACAGTGAAGTCATATCCCATGTCAGACAAGATTTTTCTTCTCGCGGTCGAAGACGAACCCAATATTACCTGCTCATAATTACCTCCTAGTTTAGTCTCAGAAAAATGAATGATCAAAGAAAATAACCGAAGAAAAAGAACCCATAACTGGATTCGTCTACCTTGTAAGAAGAACAAGTAGTGGTAGGTTGTGCCATGTTGTCTCCGAGGAAGTTGGAGTTAGAGCACTCTTGAGTTAGTGTAACACCAGACAGGGACCGAGTGGAGACGAATGAAACTAAAAGAGCTTCTTAAAAAGTTGTCTTTATGTACGTAATATGATCCACGATATGGGCCTAACGTCGGGCCCATTTAATTTTAAGACCAAATCGAAACTTTAATGGACCGATCTGGAAACAAAATAAAAAAATATTGAAAACGTTTTACCTTTTTATTTTTTTCTTTTCATTTTTTAATAATTTAAGACAAAATGTCTGATTTTGATATTAACCAACATCCTCATCTAAATGCATGAATTAAGACAAAAGAGAACTGCAACATCTAATTAAAAAATTTTACCAACATGCCAGATCTGGAAGATCTAGTAGTACACAACATTCTCCTAATTAGTAAAGAGATTGTTTCCAAATGATCCACATAAAAAAATAAATACATAAATACATAAAATAACAATAACAATAACAATAAAAAGTTAAAATAATAAATAATCAACATAGATAAAATATAAATATAAATATGCGAATAATAATAATAATAATAACAACAACAACAATAATAATAATAATAGGAGCAGTGACGGAGCCAGGAATTTAAGATAGGAGGGCCCAAATAAAATATAGATTTCACAAAAATTTTTATATCAAAACTAAATAAAAAATAAAACTTTATTAAGAATATAAAATAGATAAAATTACAATGATCCTCACCTACTTTTCATAGATTTATCTTTTCATAACAAGATCAATGTCAATATTTGCAAATACATCTCTTTCAATGTAACACACTAAACAGTCATTCAATAGGTCATCTCCCATTTTATTACGAAGTGAACTCTTAATAATTTTCATTGCGGAGAAAGCTTTTTCCAATGTGGCTGTAGCAACTGGTAAAAGTAATGACAATTTGACTAACAAATAAACCAAAGGGAATACATGACGTTTTCTTGTAGCCACCATTCTCTTAGCAAGGTCTCCAATTCCACTCAACTCAGAGAAATTTTTATATTAGGTCTCCTGATCTCGTTTTTCAGGAGGATACTATATTATATTAGGTCTCAATCTTTGATCGAAAGGAAAATTTTCTAAGTCAATCACAAGTTCTTCAATAATAACCTCTTTCGATGCTGGAGGTGTTTTATTAACATTCTAATTTAAATTAGACGATGATGACTGAACAGTTAGTCATAATTTTTTAAAGTATTTTTTCATAATTGCAAAATAAAAAAATTAGTTAGAACCAATATTTACTAATAAAAGAGGTAGTAGTTGTCAAATATACTAAAAAACAATTGGATCTCCTTTTCTTTTATTATATGTATATTCCCTACTGTTCATAAGCCTCAAAAACTCATTCTCTACTACAAGAACTTAGTTAAATTATTGATCAAACGGTCATACAACTGAAACATACCTAAATCATGTCGTGGAATAAATATTATAAAACTTGTCGATATAAAAAACAGACGCGACGGAAGAACAGAAAGTCAAGAAAAAGGTCAGACATGCCAGCCTTGCTTTACCTTCTCGTGTCGATCGTTACCTGCCACTGTACAAAGCTGCCATTAAAGGTGATTGGACCATCGCTTCTAACTTTTTTAAGGACGATCCCAATTTAATAACTGTCGATGTCACTGAAAAGTTTGTGACTGCTCTCCATGTCACTATTGGTACTGATCTGTCCTTGAAATTTGTTCAAAACCTTGTGGGGTTAATGTCTAATCACCTCCAAGTGAAAAAATTTTTTTGAAACACCCATCTTCATACAATCTTTCACAAATCATATTGACGGTGGCGGCGTGACATACTTCAAAAGAGGGTCTTGTTCAGTTATCAAAGATTTTGATATATAAGTGCACCATTGGGCCCCACATAACTCCGTTTATGAATAGGCGCAACTAGTAGTAGCAGCAGCGGTAGTAATAATAATAATAATCATCATCATCATCGTCATGTTAAGTAAGGAAAAAACGCTCAGACTAAATCTTTAAGAGATAAGTACAATTTTTTTTTTGAAACAGAGGAACCCGTAGTCGCTATCCTTTAAATGCGTATTAGATAAACCTCCGGATTGACAAAATAGCCTACAAATCAAGCCAACCGGGTACTCTGCACTAGGCAAGTCCTGTACGACAGGCTCGATCAAGAGAATGTAAGTATGGGGATTCAAACACAAGACTTTTTAGCCCCATGCCCCTCCACTCAACCAACTTGACCACCCCCTAGGAGGCAAAAGCAGAGTCAAGGAAACCACTTTGTAGCACCTTACTCCAGCAATGACCCGAACCCGACATCGTAGGGGATATCTAAGTTCATGTCTCGCGAGGGTAGCGTGCTAAGGCACTCAATCAGTCAAAAATTGGTATAATTTTTGTTTTGAACCACAAACATAATATGCGTAAATTGATATTCAAATTGGCTCACTTTCATTCATAAACATTTTCAATCAACACAATACAATCAATAGAACTTAAATAGCCAATTGGGTCCTTTCATAAAAACATAACACTTTTCGGAATACATTATTTCAAAGGAATGGCGGAATACACAATTCAATACAAAATAGAGAAATACAATGCAGATGTGAACTGATTCTGACCTCTATCCTTCACTTGAATGCTGTAGGTATACTCCAGTTGGCCTAACGGGGTATTCTTCTGATCCTAAAAAGTATTTGCAAATTTTGGCTGAGTTTTGCGAACACAATGAGTGACCATCATCGATGGCTCACCCATTCACATAACACATAATTCACACACCTCACTTTATTTCACCTTTCACATTATTTCACATTTCACATTATTTTACATTCAATACACTTTAATCATTCATATTATGCATATGTAATGCACATAAGACTCACTTTCTATTTGTTACTTTGTTGTGACCGAGTGTCTAAATTGTCCCATATGGGACTCATTGATAACTGTCCCTTATCCGCTTAAGGGATACGGGGCTCATTAAACGTTGAGCCTGAGGCTCTGATTCACTCTTGAGCACAAGACTCATTTTTACTCGTTGAGCTTTAAGCTCTAATCGTTGGCTACTCTGGTCACAACTACCATTATATTTCATGCATTCATGCAATGGAATGCATCACTCACATTTGCATATCTCATTCAATGACTTTCTTATATCATCGGAACTTAGTCCAGCATTCAACATTAGAGTTGAGAATTCACACTTTTATTCATATGCAAATTCACATTCCTAACACATTTAACAATCACATTCATCGGACATTTTGTTCGGAAACCAACACAATCAGTTACATTCACATAATAATTCAGTAGTCAATTAATACAAAATTCAAATAACAAACAATAAAGTGAGATCATCTTGGTCTACTTATAGTACGCTCCAAAATAGCAGTTGCTTCCAAATTCTGGATACACCTGTATGTAGATGTTTAACCTGCACATTACAATTTATGCAATACACAATTCACATCCGTTACAAAACTCATTTATGCCCAAATAGTTATATGTGCTATGTACAATGCATGTTCAATGACAATTCCGGGTATATGTTCTAGAACACATATTAAGCTCATTCCCATTTCATAATTCATATATGTGTAATTGAACTTAGATTTACACTTCATTTGTATATGATCATTCTAATATCTCCTTTCAATCTTTACCCTTTTCATAAGCTCACACTTTAAAAACACTTGGTTACTCTATATCATAACTCAATTTATTGTCATCTCTTTTCTAACCTCACACGATCTCATAAAATCCAAATTCTCATTCATAATTTAGCAATTCAACTATATGCACACTTAGGCACATCGCCCATTTATATAATAACCATAACTATATTACCCACCTAGTTTGCTTGCAAAACTCAAAGTCAAGATTGTCTTTCCCCTTGTTCTTAGGTAGGATTCTCTTGGTTTGCTAAAACAAACCAAATTTCATTCAATAGGAATCCCATTGAAAAATTCCATAATGCAAAATCACAAAAATTGATTCTAGAATACTTGAACCCAAGCATTTTCTAAACTTCATGGACTAGAATCCTTCCAAAAATCCAAAAGGTTCAAATTGATCTTATCTTGATTCTTCACCAAATGAAGATATCTTTAGCTCAGATGGAAACTCTTATCTTCCCCTTTTTTTTTTCTCTTCTTGATTAACTTCAAAATCTTTCTGGAAGACTAAGAAAATTAAAACCTTAGCTTGTTTTCTCTTCTTTCTCTCTTTCATTCTTTTTCACGTTTCTCTCTCTTATCTCTTTTCTTATCCACGCATTTTGCTTCTCTGGAATCTTCTCATTCATGTTTTCTCCTTTATTTATAAGCAAGACAACACTTTTTCTTTCAATTATGCCCTTAATGATTGAGAAATTGTCCTATTTATCCTTCCATTTATGCCTTATGTCTTTTATACCTAAGTGTCTTGCCTGCAGTACTCTTGAATAATCTAACATAACACTTTCTTCCAGAAAAATGTCCCTCATTATCTTAAGTTTCTAATGCCACCAAAAGCATTCAATTTGGTTCAGTGATTCAAAAGATATACTTCAAATATTTTTTGACTGCTCTTGTCCAAAACAATATACTATGCACAACTTCCATATGAAATTTAAACATTTTAAAGACTGAATTCGATTCCAATTTCTTTATACCATTTGTAGCTCCATATCTCTAGTTTACCACAATTCAAAAATCATCTCATTTGGAGCTCTACCGATCTAGAAATCATCAAAATACTGAAGTATGTTCAATGGAATAACATTAGTTCATAATGTTTAAGAACACACACACTGTACCCGTCCCACATTTTTCACTCAATATTTCTCAATTTACTTCAGATGGCTATGATTTTTTGTGGAGATATAGAGCAATATCTTACGAGTCCAATGGTTCAAAAATTAAGTCATTTTAGTGTTTAGAGAAGAAGTTGTGGCCAAAAGAATCAAACATGTTTTATCCTCAATCATATTGAACCTATCGTGGGACATTTGGCCTAACTTTCTCTAGAGATATTGGATTTAGGTGTTCTTTAGGTGATTCGAAAGAGGACTTCAAGATCTACAACTCTCATGAAGACCTCAAAGACAAAATCTATCTTCTGTATTTTTTTTCCTTCTGACTTTTGTATCTTTTTACTTTTACTTCTTTCTTAGTTTTGTCTCCTTCTTTATTTTGCTTCCTTCTTAGTTTTGCCTCCTTCTTAGTTTTGCTTCCTTCTTATAAAGGTCATAACTCTTGATTCAAATGTCTAAAAATTTCGTACCATATATCGTTGGAAAGATAACAGAAAGATCTACAACTCTCAAGAAGGCAACTTTGCCAAAATCTAAATAGATCAAATCCCAAATTTTTCCTAAAGTCTGAAAACGAATTTTACATTTATCCACCAATGTACTGCTGCACCCAATTCTCAACTTCATGACAAATTTTGAGATTCTTAGAGACATAATTTAAATTCGATGTCTCCATAAGAAATGTAGCCATATGTTTCTAGTTTAATCCATATTAAGAATCATCTCGTTTGGATAACTAGAGAAAAAGTTATGGCTAACAGATCGAAGCACACTTAGTAAACACTTTCCAGATCACTACCAATTTTGTTTCTAAATCTTTCCTTATCACAACTCACACCAAGATCACTCTTTCAACTCCCTCTATTTCTCATTTTTAATAAAATCACATTTAACATCAATTATACTTGGAAGTTGTCAATGAATGCATATATCACTTTTTGATGTGCAAACATTCAATATTTATGTGCATATATGCTAACATTATGTATGAGCAAGAAAATACATTTCTTTAATCTCTCTTTGAGCTCACATGCACTAAAATTTCGGGTTCTAATCCTTAATATAGGGACGGGATGTTGCACACTTCATACTACATATTTAAAAATTTAGACAAACTACAAGAGAAAAATACTAAAAGACCTATGACAACGACAAAGGTCTCTTAAAATAGAGATCCTTTATTGTTATCTTAGTTTGTCAAAGTTTTCTATTGTTAGTCATGCCTTCAATAAGTTTCAGCAGTATTATATCATTCTTAATCACTTCCCCAAATTCTTCTTAGGCCTTCCTTTTTTTCTTTTACAATCTCTAAGTACAATCTTCTTGCATCATCTCATTGCATTGTCTGGGTATCTTCTTTCCCTTATTTTGCCAATAATATTAGCCGTCTTTAATTCATCATTTATCATTAACCTTATCTTTTTTAGTAAGATTGCGCAAAAGTATCTATTCAATAATAATAACTTTGTGAATGTCAATAAAATAAAATTTGTTATATCTTTGGTTAAATAACAATGTGCTAAAAAGTTGAAAGAGAAATGATTTAACATTCCAATGGCCATATTATAAATTTGGAAAAATAGTTAGCTTTTTAGTAATTAATAAATTTATATGGATAATTAATAAATTCACATTAAAGTCATGGTACTTTTTATGATTTTAGTAACTTTACATCAATATTATAAGGGATGATAAAAAGATTTAAGTCGGAACTTATAATATCTAAAATTAACGGAATAAATTTTAATAATTTAATTTTAAGTTTAAATTCAATCTAAAATTTTAAAAAATTACTGATTTTATTAACTCCACCCAAAATATTTTTTTATATTTATTTATTTTATATTTAAACCTAAAAAATGTTTATTAAAATTATAGCAATCAATACATAAGGCTTTCTGCTTTGCGGGAATTTGGAGAGGGTCATATTATACGTAACTTTCTTTTTTATATTTTTACAAAGAAGTTATTTCCTTGGTTTATTAGTTATTTTGAATTTATAGCGTATAAGTTCAAAATATTAATTTAAACTAAAACACTCTCAAATGTTAGTGTTAAAATTATAATTTGATAAAGCCTTGGCATTTAAATTAATTAAGCCTTTGGAATATAAATAAGAACTGCAAGAGATTATGCAACGTCACGAGCATATAATGAGCTGTTTCTCACAATCACTCTTCTTTCTACTCCATCAATTTCAGATATACCTATTGATCTCTTCCCTTTTATATATATATATTTTTTCTAAGTGACATAGTCATTACCCACCTCTCGAGTCAAATTATAATGATTCTGTTCTTACAACTCTCTTAATCTTATCTTCATTGTCTGCTAAAGAGCGTGTTCATGTCTAAGCATCTCCATTCCCCTTTACAGAAAGTTACTCAACTTGTTTACAAGTTAAGCGACCACCGCAATGCCCGAATATGGTCTCTGGTTATCTTTTACATGTATAGTTAGCTAAGCAGAGGTTGGTCCATGGTGGGTAGGTTAAACAGTGCCGCTTGTTTTAAGTAATTTGCAGACCAGAAAACAAAACAAGACATTAGTATCTGTAGTAATATTTCAATATCAGATCATTACACCAGGAATAAGCAAACTGATACGATTTTAATGGTCGAAACTATAAACTTATATCTATGTTTTTCGGTACTAGAGAAGTTTGAGACACTGGTGGAGCTACTTGATGCTTGTTTGATTCATTACTTGGTACGACATGTAATTTGCAGATCATGCTTCACTGGAGTTTAAGATTCCTTAGGCTGCATGAAACAATGAAGATTTGTTAAGCAGTATCCATTAGTAAGTTACCTGTGTTCTTGAAGGGTATGTAAGAAGAACTTAATACGAAAAGAGCTTACCTTTGTTCTTCGTCCATGCAGTTGTAGCTCTTGCTTGCCTTCTTGTAGTTGGGTAGAGGAACTCGACCAGCTTCGATTTGTTTCACATCTTCAACGAGCATATCGTAATGTCTCTTCACTTCATCCACAGTTTTGCCTCCGACGGCTCTGGCTAGCTTGTGGAAGCGATCTGGAGTGTCCTGGTCATACATGGCTAAAGCATTCTCGAACAGCTTGTTTTGCTTGGGAGTCCAAGTGGAGCTGGAGTCCATATCAGAGAGAAAAGAAAAGAGTATATTAGAAAGATGAAACAGAAGAAGAAGATGGTATGCTATGCACCTAGAGGTAGCCATTGATGGGCTATATATAGTGGTTGGCTAGTAGGGTAGAGTTGTGTTTGGTGGGGGAGAAAGTGATAGACAAGAAAGGGAAGGCGGTGTGGACCTAATCCACAGATTTGAGCTTAAGGTAACTAAGGCCATTAGCTGTTAATGTCAGCTGAACTTATGACCTTTTAAGTTATAGCTGAATTTATAAAATTAGTTATTTTGAATTAGTTGTTTACGAGAACATAAATTAAAAATATTATAAGAACTTAAATATTATTTTGTTGAATATTTTTATAAGAATTTAAATTTTAGATATTTAATTTTACATAAATTAAGTTTATAATTCTAATAAAAACATATGATATAAATAAACAACAACAATAATATTTTTAAAAAATAATAATTGATAAGTTAAAGATTTTTAGTTATTTGGAAAAGACGACTTGAAGAGATTATGGAAGATCTATACATGATTCATAATTTTCTCTTTTTAAAGTGAAAAACTTAAAAGCTAACAATTACTTAAGATGAGAAATGAGTTTGAGGATATAATTGTCTTTGAATAAGATTTTTATTAGCTGATAGATTGAAACGCAACTCTCAAGTACCTTTTCAAAAAATAACTGATTGAATTGAATAAGTTAACTAAACCAGCTCCTAACCAAACAATGTCTAACAGTTAATACTCTTTAATCAACTGTACCAAACGCCCTCGTAATGTTATATAGATAAAATTTATCTTTGTGATTATAAAAAATATGAGTTTTTTATAAGTGTATAAAAGATTATTAATTAATTATATTTCTATATATAATTCTCTTAAATTTAAATAAAATTATTATCAAACTAATTTATATTTTAAATATTTAAATAGTATTATAATAATGATATCAACAATAAAATTATGAATAATAGAAAATTGAGAATATTTATGAAAACGTTTTAAAAATTTAAAAAATATTTAAAAATTTCACCTAAAGGATGGATATGATAATCCTATAACCCCACACCGAAAAGATTATTAAAATTGTTGTTGTTAGAACAAATTATTGTTTGAAAGTTACTGCAATTTGAGATTACTTTGGAGCTGTATAAAGAGACAGCAGTTTACTTTTTAGGTGTTTTCTTTGTTTGTTGTCTAATCTTGTAAACTTGATGTAGCAGCCGCAGCACTGTTACTACTAGCTCCTACGCTCGACAACCTTCCAAAACATGTGCAGCTGGCCACGCCATCTTTTTGAACTAAGAGCATACGTCAGTTCCTGTGCATTTTGTCTATTATTGAGGAATGGTCAAGTCAAGATATCTCTTCCACATTCTTTCTTTCTCGTACAGATGGTTGGTTTAGCTCTGCTGATGCATTGTTGATGACTTTACCTGACATGGACTGAACTTCTACACTGTAACCTTTCTTCCTGGCTTTAGGATTGATAGGATTGAGTCTGATACATCTCTTCAATATGAACAAAAAGTTGGGTTTGGTGCTAATCATGGTTTTTCCAAGATGGGTTTCAATGATCAACTGGTGAATTCAATGAGTTTGGAACGGTTAAGGTTATCAGAATATTACTCTGATAGTCTCTTTTTTTAAAAAAATGGAGGACACTATTGCGTATCAGTGTAGTGGGGCTTGTACTGCCAGCTGCATGATTCTTCCCTTTGTATTATAAGCACTGGGCCCGAACGCAAGTGAAACTATTTGGAGAAAGTTTCAGTAATTGAGGGTACAGTAAGCTGAATGTACATTTTGCTTCCTGTACTTACTGAACTAGACCTCCAATTGTTGTTGTGTAGGGTTAACAATAGCAGACACACCTCCAAATTCACAGTACACAGTTGTCTAATAAGCTAATATATGAATTTTTACTAGTTGTGCCAGTTCATCATTTCTTATCTAAGCTTTTAAGATCAAACCATCCAGCTTTTTTCTTTTTTTTTTTTCTTGTATAGCTTTTGAGTGATTAAGTTTCAGGCAACCTAATTAAAGTGAGCAACTTGACCAAATTTCTGACGGAGATATAAGGAGTTCCAAGCTCAGGTGCATTGCACCACAGGAATATCAGTACGAACAATCATCAATAGTTTGGTACTAACAGTTGCTTTCTGTCATTTCAGACTATAACAATCACGGCATTTTCCAGGAACTTCAATCTGATTGATCATAGCACTATTAATATTAGGCCTCTAGCCTTGGTGAAACGTGCCTTTTCACGTTTTTAGTCATCTGGGTAGCTTATAATTAGCATAGAAAGTGCTCTAGTCGTAAGATATATGAAGGAACAACAGGCTATGGAGTTGACTGAACATTGAAAACAACTCGTGCAATTTTTTTTTTTGTTTTTTACAAGGAAAGAAGCAAAAGTTACTTGATTCTTCCTAGGAGGCTAACCCTGCTGCTATCTCCTTTAGAAGGATAGTGATATACCCTGGGGTGCACCAACAAAAGAGGTAAGCCCGATATCAAGATGAACAATAAGGTTGGCAAGCCAATCAGTACACCGATTTTTCTTTCTGTACATGTATTGCATAGGAACGATCCAATTGCGAGTGAGTAATTCATAGATGCGTAAGACGGGAGGGTTGAGCAACGTAATCTGGTGTAGTGCGTCAAACAGAAGGTCCTTGACCATGAGAGAGTCCAGCTCGATTATCGAAAACCAAGGGTGCAACCTTTTTAAGAAAATGCATTGTACAAAGAAACAAAGCAAAAACTTTCACCTGGTAATCTTGTTACTGTTCAAGAATCCTTATCATCCACGTCCAACGCAAATTGCAGAATTTATCTCTCTGGATAGATATCTTCCCTTTCTTTTTCAAAAGCTTTAAGGCTAATTGCTTCTTTTATCTTCCCTTTCTTTTTCAAAAGCTTTAAGGCTAATTGCTTCTTTTATCTTCCCTGGTGGACCTGAAATTTGCAAGTTGGAGAACTGGATCATATCTTTCCAAGACCAAAGTCCAGATACTGCATATACTCCATGGAAAGTGGAATCGTAATAATGAATTTAGTGAAAGAAACTGTTCAAGACTTCTTTTTCCTGAAACAGTCTGCCAAATAAGGAGTTATAGCTTGTAAATTCCACCTAACATGTCCTGATTATCGTCAATATACATGTGTTTCAACTCTGCATATGGCAATTCCAGCTTCAGTGGATTTCCTGTATGGATAAGACTTACCAAGTTTCTATTCCTATCTGTCCAGTGTATATATCTACATAGAATTGCTTCGGATACACATCATTCCTCAAGATGGAATCTTCAAAAACTTTACATCACTCCATTAAATGATTAAGTAATTAACAGAAGATGGAGTTCTTCTCTTGAGAAATACTGTGGAATTGAGTTTACACTTCTAATTATTGATTTCATAGTAATTATTACGTAATATTTTATGTTTAAACTGAATTACCAAGAATTTTAATTTAGAAATAAGAGAACCACATATTTTAAAATAACTAGTTTCTATAAACGTACAATAAGCATACAAAAATTATATTATTCTAATTTAGAAATTAAAAAATCACATATTTTAAAATAATTAATTAAAAGCACAATTAATAAATATTTTTATAAATTTATAAAAAATTTCCAAATCCCACTTTCATCTCTATTTGATAGGTTAACAACAAAAATTTTAATTTGATATTATCTATATTAATACTTTAAATCAAGACTGACTTATTATTAGGTCTTGCCTCTCTCTCTCTCTACGAGTGCAAGTGTTGGTCTTGTCGTTCATGTGCAAGGTGATGTCTAGGTATTATCTTTACGTTGGTCTCTCTTAAATTTTCGTTTTAGCTTCATGGATTCAGGGTTATAAAGGCTCTCTATTCGGAAGAAAGAAGACAGCAAGTTTGTTGTTTCTCCAGAGGATGTTCAGACGGAAGACTTTGCTGTGGTTCTTAGGGACGCACGAGGTAAGTTTGTGACTGTTATTTCAGGTTTTTTTCCTGCCCTGTTTGACCCAGTTCTTGCCGAAATTATGTCTATAAGGGAAGCTCTTTCTTGGC
>JAOTAX010000002.1:1512846-1555670 GCA_025629825.1 Erythroxylum guanchezii
TATATTTTATTTTGTAATAAAAATTATTTATGCATATAAAAATTATTTAAAATATATTAAACAATATGCAAAGCACATTATATTAATTATTATATATTTTTAAATCATATAAAATATAAATATAAATATATATAGCCAAATCTTTTATATGAATTATAATATAAATAAAACTAATATTAAAATATATAAAAAATTAAATAATATTATATAAATCTCAAAATAAATGTGAATATGTGTTTGTAGGAATTGTAGGAATTATGCGTAAAATATAAAGATAAAAGGAACTAAAAATAAACTCATTAATTGATTTAAAAAATCTACCTAAAAAAAGTGCTTTTTTGAAAAGCTTAAATTTTGAGCTTCTCAAAAAGTTGTATTTCAGCTTTCAAAAAAGCTATTTCTATTAAAAAACAAGTACTTTTAGATTTTACATCTAAACATTTAGTTTTCTTAAAAGCAACTTTTGCGGTAAAAAAAATTTCTTATTCATCCTCTAAAAGTTGAACTAAACAGACACTTATCTTATTTAAGGAAGAAGAGGAAGACACTTTTTTTAATGCGCTCATGCTGCAACTTGTTTACATCAAGTTGCTTTAATGTCTTTTTTTCGACTTTTCCTTTTTTATCAACTTTATTTAATATTCCGCATGATATTTTTATTAATTAAGAATAAAATTGTGTATTTTAAAATTTTTATAAACTTCACGTTTCAACGTTTCTTACTAAATTGTTATTATGTATCATTTTCATAATAATAAATCTTATTGACATTAATTTGAAACGTGTATTGAATAATGTAATAACGTATTAGGTAATAACTTTAATATATATATTTTTAATTTAAATTTAAATTAAAAAATAATGTTAAAATTTTATAATTGTTAGGCATTGAATCGAGACCAGCTTAAACAATAAACAACCTGACCTTGTAATTGGAAAAGAGGCTCGTGTTTTTTAAAATATCAAACTCAAGGCTCATTTATCTTATTGTCTGTTTTGACGAGCTTTTGAGATATCAATAATTACTTTTTTTCACTATAAAAGTTTTTTAAAGAAAAATGAGTATTTGACCGTAAAATAAAAAAGCATTTCTTTAAAAGATGACTTTTTTGACAGTCAAAATATAGCTTTCTAAGAAGCTCAAATTTAGAGCCTCTAAAAATAGCTCTCAAATGACTTTTTCGGATAAATTTTTCAAATCAATTAATGAGCCTATTTTTTAGTCTTTTTTGCCCTTATATTTTATATATAATTCTCACAATATTCACAAATTCATATTCACGTTTATCTTATAAACACATCTTTTCTATTACAATAAAATGCATAAATTTAATACGTATTTAACTATTTACTAAATATTTATATTAGGATTTATATAATATTATTTGACTTTTTATATGTCTTAATATTTATTTTTGATATTAATTTTACGTATGTTATAATCCACGTAAAAGATTCGGATAGATATATTTTTATTTATGTTTTATAAAGTTTAAAATTATATAATAATTAATATATTATGCTTTGCTTATTGGTCGGTTAAAGCCGAACTGAGTTTAAAATGTCATCCCTAATTTCATGTTAACATTTCCTTAACAAAGTCTTACACCTTCAAGTGGTTTTTGGAATGTCCGTCTGGTGCGTGCTTTTGGATTAGTCATCAATCACATCGACATTCGGTAATGCTTCATCTCCTGGAGTCCTACGCTTTTTGTTTAAGGTCAAATTAACTTAAAAAATGTACAAGTCACGTAAAAGCAGGTCATGGTGCAATCCCGAATTATTCACAACTTTGTCCTCACGGGAACAATTCAACAATTTTGATTAAGGTTGATATATTCAAACTCTTTTTGAAACCGGAGAATCTTCACTCGTTATGTTTTTAAATACGTATCGAATAAACCTTTAAATTAACTTAATAATTTGTAAATTACGTTAATCGTGTATTCTATATTAGATAAGCGTTGTAAGACAGACTCGATTGAGAAAACATAGACAGAGAGATTCAAACATAGAATCTTTTAACTCTATACCCTCCACTATACCAACTCAATCACTTCCTCATTGTTAAGTGACCATTTCACCACAATAGTTTAAGCTGTTGTGTGAGGCCAACTTAATTAATTTTACATATTCACTAACACACCCCCTTAAGTGAAAGCCCTCTGGGCTTGAAACTTGCACAGACTCACTCTACCTTGTGCTGAATAATAGGTGGGTGATAAGATTTGAACTCAAGACCACTTGATCATAAAGACTATGATACCATGTTAAGTGACCGTTTTACCACAATAATTTAAGCTGTTATGTAAGGTCAACTTAATTAGTTTTACATATTCACTAACACTCATAAGAGCGATATGTTCAAACTCAATCGAATTTTACCTACTAATTGATGAATTGATTAACTAAAATATCATAATTTTATCTAAAATTTAATCGTTTATGAATTGAAAAAATTGGTCCCATCATGAGTTACAAGAAACTCTAACTTAATGTTATATTTTTTTATGAAGAATAATAAGAAGAAACAATCTTGATATGAACAATAATTAATATTAGTTAAATTAAATTAATAATTCATTAAGCAAGTGATTTATTAAGAATATATGATTTATAGAGTCAATCTAATGTTTAATAAATGACCAACAATTGAATTAATCAACAGTCATTAAATATATATCACTTCATTGATTGAACTACAAAATAATATAAATATATATTAATTATTCTTAATAAATATTTATTATAAACCGCTTGGATTAGATTCTAAATTTATTAATCAATTTAATTAAAATAATAAAAATATTGGAATATTTTAATTTAAATAATTTAAAAAAAGTTTTAAAATTATGGAAATTTGTTTTTTTTCCCTTCTTATCAAAGTTTATTATCTTAAAATTTCTTAAAAAATAATAACAAAAACACACGCCATGTAAATATTATACATGAATTGATTTTTTTATTTTTTAGAAAAGTTTATTCTCCTATATTTCTATTAAAAAATAACGATAAAATATATTATACATGAATAATCAAATGCTATTATTATGTTGATTTAATTTAATTTTTAAATTTAATTCAAACTAATTAAATTTTATTAATAATTTATATAATTATCTTAAATTATTAAATTAAATTAATAATAAAATAAGTTATTATATAAATATTACTTGATTACTCTCTCTCTCTCACACACACACATATATATATATATAGCACCCCAATTTTTTTATTTTTTGGTTAATTTTTAAAAATAAAATAGTATAGAAAATGTTTTGAAATTTAAGAATCTTTTAAAATTAATTAAAGTCCAAGAAATTCTGGTATGCTGGACTTGGAGAGTGAAAGAGAAGAATATTCGGCGGTTAATCGTAGTCACAACCCGACAGTGATTCAGCTGAATATTTACAGTGCCTGCCCTAAAGCATCAATCTGTAGTTTCTTAACGTTTTGATACATAAAAAGCATATTTTAACAAATGAGTTTGTTCATTTGATGATTGAAACTAGCAAAGCAAAGCAAAGAGTTTGGATATAGAGAGATGGGTAGTGATAGTACGGGTTGCTGTGGACCCGATTTCTGGTTATATCTGGCGATAATCGCCGGACTAGTGGCGTTTGCCGGCTTGATGGCCGGTTTGACCCTGGGTCTCATGTCTTTGGGCCTCGTCGACCTCGAGGTTCTCATCAAATCTGGCCGTACTCCGGATCGTATTCATGCAGGTACTGTGACTGACGGTTTTGTTTTGGTTAAAGCTTTGGTCATCTCTTGTTTTGTTTAATTTGTGTTTTGATCAGTTACGTTTTGTGTTCATCTAAGCGGAATTCGGTGTTTTTGATTCTATTGTTTGGCTGTTGTTTGTTTTTTTGATTGGCTTAGGGTGTTTGGTTTAGGTGGCAAGTTTTGAAGTCAGTTTGAGTTGATGTGTGTGTGATTTGGAGGATTAGAGACTGTGTTAACTCGCTGAGTCCAAGTCTTTGCTTGAGCTTTTTTATGTTTTCTGTTTAAGCTGTAGATCACATTTGTTTGTTGTAATTGTATCATCTGAGGGTTTTTTTTTGGGCTTCTGCAGGTAAGATATATCCAGTGGTGAAGAATCAGCACTTGTTGTTATGTACTCTTTTGATTGGTAACTCTTTAGCTATGGAGGTACGCTATGAACCAACCACGATACTGAATATTATTGTTCCTTTTAACTCGAGAATTGATAATAATATGCTGAATCCATATTTGGAATTTGACGTTTCTATGTGACTATTTGTGTTGTTCATAGACCCTTCCTATATTCCTGAACAAACTTGTGCCACCTGGGCCTGCAATCCTGATATCTGTGACTCTAATACTGATGTTCGGAGAGGTAACTTCTCGTGGTGCTGGATTTATTTTGTTCCGGTTCTGGAATTCATCTATGTAGCTTCCACATAAAGCATTGTTGGTAATTATGCTAGCTTGGTGTTAACAGATACTGCCGCAAGCAATATGTACTCGTTACGGCTTGACTGTTGGAGCTGCAGTGGCACCTTTGGTCCGTGTTCTACTCTTTATATTTTACCCTGTTTCTTATCCGATTAGTAAGGTAAGTTTGTTGTCTGAGCCTCTGTAGGACTACTAGGAATCTTTATGCAATTGAGCCATGTTTCATGGAAAGTCATATGTGCTTTTAGCACAGCGAATATGAGTGTTGACAATTGTGGGTTCTTCTACTTCTTGTAAGTGCAGGTTCTGGATTGGATGTTGGGCAAGGGACATGCTGTCCTTTTACGAAGAGCAGAGCTGAAAACTTTTGTTAATTTTCATGGAAACGAGGTATTCAATATGACTTGCAACTGTCTCTATTCTGTCTCCCTTTAAAACTTTATTCTTACAGAATCCACTAAGTTTTGGGCGGGAGATTAAGCTGATAGCATATGTTTCTTGTTAGGCCCTAACTGCGAACTTTGCAATGACTGTGCCATAAATATTTTGTTCCTGTAGGCAGGGAAAGGCGGGGATTTAACACATGATGAGACTACTATCATTACTGGGGCACTTGAATTGACTGAAAAGACTGCAAAAGATGCAATGACTTCAATAACGAAGGCATTTTCCCTTGATCTGGATGCAACTCTTAATTTGTGGGTTTGTGGTTTCTTTGTCATTCTTGCATCATCATTTTCCCATTCCACGTTGGTTCTAAGTAATGGTTCTTTTCCTATAGGGAGACATTGAATGAGATAATGACCATGGGACATAGTAGAGTCCCGGTTTATGCAGGAAAGCCAACAAATATCATTGGACTTGTTTTGGTATGTCATTTCTTTGTCATATGGATTCCTTTTTGGTGATTTCTATCAAGAATACTGACACTTGATTGTTTTTCCACTTTGCTTGTATCCTCATGCAATCTATTTAAGTTTAACAGACGGGGGAAAACTTAATAGGTCTTTTATTCATTTGCAAAGTAGTTAGTTGTCTTTTCTTCATTGCTTAAACATCGTTTTTTATAATCTGCATGTCTTCATGAGATCATGTGATGGATGAATTATACTTATCTTTTAAGCTGTAGTATCTGCCTGTCAATATTTATCGGGTTCAAACATTGAGCAGTTAACAATGGTGAGTGAAAATGAATATTCATGGCACACTTATCTGGACTATTTCACTATCAGGGTCATTGAAAGTGAAATTAATTCACAATGGGTTTGGCACAACTAATAACTGTTCGACACTTAAATGGTAATGGTGTTTGTCTCAGGCCACATTTAGGCCTAGTCATTTTCACATTCATATCTAAACGATACAAGTAGAAGAACGTTATGTAGCACATTGGAACAGTCAGATAGAATTGTGTATTTGAAATAGGTTGATAGAAGATTCTAGTAAAGCCATCCCATGTAGGATAAAATGCTGTGGTGGAACATCCGGAACCTATATCCTTGGCAGGTGAAAGTATGGGTCAGGGATCCTTGTTACATTCATAATTAGTTAATACACTCTCTTCCAATATATTCTGCTTAACTCATTAGATCCAATTATAATATATACAGGTCAAAAATCTCTTAGCAGTTGATCCAGAAGATGCTGTTCCTCTTAAAAGAATGATCATACGGAAAATTCCTCGGTAACTCCTGTTCACATGAGTTATTTACATCCTTAAGGAAAAAAATATGTTTGCTTGTTATTCAACTGGGATGAATAATGACCATTATCATTCTCTTCTTGCTTTTCCATTTATGGTACAGTGTTTCAGAAGACATGCCTCTGTATGATATCCTTAACGAGTTTCAGAAAGGTCACAGTCATCTTGCGGTTGTATATAAAGATGTGAATGTGAGTAAAGAGATGAAGGCACCACCATCTGAATTTAAGGATAGCTGTCGCAAACAGAGAGGTAGTGTTATTTCCATGTAGCTGGGTGCCTAGTGATATTTTGTGATGTAAATTCTGGTGATTTTCCTTGATTAATTTTGTGCACTGAGATGTTAAAATCCATTCCAAACTCAAGTCCCTTTTTTTATTTCCATTTGTTTTACAACTTTTCACTCTCTGTGTCATGGCCAATGATATCAATTATGCATTTCTAGCTACGGTAGACGTAAATTTCCACTTTATGTTGATTGGTGATAACCAGATGGTGATAAAGGCAACTTGACTTCTGCTGCCCACAATATGACAATCACTTCTGAGTCACATGAGAACCAAACTACTAAAAAAAGTGGAGGCCAAAAAGTAAAAAGTAGTCTACCTGTAACTCCTCCCTTTAAGAAGCGCCACCGGGGTTGTTCATACTGCATCTTGGACATTGACAATTGCCCGATTCCAGAATTCCCATCCAATGAAGAAGTTGTTGGTGTGATTACAATGGAGGATGTTATTGAAGAACTTCTTCAGGTATATGAAATCTTGTGTACGGGCACAGTGTGGCCAGGCACATAGTAGGACCATAATATAAGGATTGTGGATCTACCGGTATCTTGCTTATGGATTCTATAAGAATCTTTTCATCATAGAAAATTGTCTTCTAGAATTAGGGGACCCAATGCTTCCAAATTACTTATTCCATTGGAATGATATAAGCTAAATTTGTGGAGGATGCATACCGTCGAGCCATGTGATTTGGAGACGTTGCTTGTTGAATAGTATCATATCTTATCTAACCAATGTTCTTTCTTACGGATTTGATGTTTTCCCTGATGCCAATCTGCCAATGTTTTGTTATGCAGGAAGAGATACTAGATGAAACTGACGAGTATGTCAATATCCACAACAGGTACAGGTTTTCTTCTTCTACATATATTTACATCCATTATGCATGCGATTAGTCTTTCTCTGCATAAGATATGCTTATCAAACGCGGGATAAGTTACCAAAATGCTGCTGCTGTCTTAATTTGATGGAACAATCTCTAGCTACTAAGTTTGTTGAACTGTCATATGGTTGGGACTGAACTACAGGTGAAAGTTCCATGAAAGTAACCCTTTCTTCAAAATGCAGGATAAGAGTCAACATGAATGCATCTCAGGTAAAGATATCCAATACGGCTCTGCAACTTTCCGACACCGACAGTTATGCTACATGCAACGTATCCTCAGCAGGTGCTTCATTTAGCGACTCATCAAATCAGATGTCCCAAGGAGACTTATCAAAGAATCAACAGAAGTTATAGGTTGCATGAAACATTTGACATAGATGAAGAAGCATTCCATACCTGGGGACATTTATAGATTCTGTAACTATGTAGATAGGTGGGTAGTCACGGTTTCGTGTATAATTGCAAATTACACTACCAGGTTCCAAAACCAAACCTAAGAGCATTAGATTATGTTTTTTTTTTTTTTGGATAAATCAGAGGAATATATTAGAAAGAAAAAAAAATGTATAAAGTGTCCATTTACAAGTGTCACAAAAAGTACATCGAGCAACAATAAACAACTTGACCCAAGCTAAGCAAGCTGAAACAAGGCAAGAACTAAAATCTGGCTAACACAAGTACTACACCCGGAATCAAGCATCTAATAATCAAGTGAAATGCGACCGAGTATCAGTAGCCCAGACGAAGCAAATCAATTGTACTCCCCGGACACCGAAATGGAGGCTACCATCACATAAGGAGTGTGTGGAACCACCAGGGATATGAAGGCGGGCATGACCTTGCCAAAGAAATCCTGCATGCTGAAACCTGGACAAAAGGAATATATAACCTGCATAAGAAAAAGCCTGATAATAAAATTACCTTCTTTCGGTGTATAGGCTGAGAAGTTTCCTAACGTAGGAGATAACTCTGAGAGACACTTTCTCCTCCGCCATAGCTTCATTCTTGAAGGTTCGCGCATTGCATTCGGTCCATATATGGTAAACTGTAATGGAAAGCAAAAGAGGAAAATTGATGATGGCTAGTACAGTGGTACTGGAAATAATACCATACCAGGAAATGATATCTGAAAGAGTTGAAGGGGTACAATTGGGCAGATTTAAACAAGTGAGACAATGTGCCCAAACTAGATTATGTTTTTGCCTTGTGCATATTTAGGATTAACAATTGATTGGATCATATTCTAATACCCTAAGGTCGACCTAAATATCTTAATGTTTAAGACAACTTTGACTAAGTTGAAAACTTAAATTCAAACTAAAGTGTAGTTTAGTCAGTTAATTTGAAAAAAAAAATTAAATTCAACTTTAACCTGATCATCATCGTCGTCGTCATCATCGTCATCACCATCGTCATCACTCAGTCCGAAATTTTACAATGAAGCGGGATCTGAGGAGGTTTAATAATACGCAGCCTTATCCCTACATAGTAGAGAGGTTGTATCCGATAGACCCACATGCAAATGAGATAATATACGAATAATGCAGGTAACAAAAACAATTCATTAAAAACATAAAATAAATGAAAGTAACAGGGAAAAATAATAATAATTAAAAAAAAAACAAGAGGCAATCCTTTGCTTATGAATGTATTGTGAAAATCAACTTTAACCTGATATAACATTTAAATTCAAACTGAACTTAAATTCGGTTAAACTAAATTGACTTGCGATTTTAAGTCCCAAATAAATTGAGCCAAAACGAATTTTTTGCAATATTTTGAAAATAAAATTAAATTGTTAAAATAAAATATTTAAAGTTATAAAGGTTGAATTGGTATTAGATTATCATAAAATTATTGAATAAAATTAAAAACTTTAAAAGATGATTAGAAAAGACTATCCTTATTTATAGAAAAATTTAGAATTTAATTAAAAAAGAGGCCATTAAATAAAAACTAATAAGTTTATTTTGATTTATAAAATTAATTAGATATTTTTAACAACAACAATTATCAAAAATAAATATTAAATTGTCTGTTTAAATTTCTTAAGATTTTCGAAAACATTGATTTTTTGTCACAGCCAACGTGGCAAATAACAGACTGTCCTTTCCGCCGATGGCGCTTTTTGGTAAGCGAAATGGAAATATGTAGAAAATATAACAATATTATGTTTAGTACTTCAGTTCAGTTCACACCTTCGATTTAGATTTTTAGCAAGAGAACATAACTTCTCAAACTGTCAACATTTCTTAGCAGAACGAACGTTGTTAGATGACTATCACTTGGTTTTCTTTCACCGATCTGTGTAGTCATTTCAAATTTGCTTGGCTTTTAAGGGTAATCATTTGATTTTATTGGTTTCAGAGTGATTATCATGGCTCATCCAACTTTGGTCCTCCCACTTTGTAGTAGTCCTTTTCCTGACAGATCTTACTTCCCAAACTTTCTGGTGACGATCTTAGTAGTGATAAGAAAGATCCTTTAAGTAAATCCTACTTCTGTTTTTGTGCCGACTTCCTTGCCAGATGTTTTGGTTTCTGTTCGTTTAGTAGTTCTGGAGTTGGGGAGCGATGGCTATAGCTCGGCTTCGACGGTTTGCTCGTCAAGTGAAACGCCCACATGGCGTCTGTGTGAAGATGACAGCGGTTGCTATAATGGGTCTTTGCTTTATATTTGTTTGGTCAATGTTCTCTTTTTCTTCTTCTTCAGTGATCACTCAAAGAGAGAGCTTTGAAGACATAGCAGAACCAGTACCAGGACGCACCGGTTTGAGTACTTCTAAGGCGTCGACTAAGCAGAAAGAATCAGGGAAGCACGAATCAAGTAGAAAAAACCAGAACTTGAAAGTTGAATCTGAGTTGGAATCCAAAAAGAATGAGAAATTGACAAATGGGTCTGTTTCTTTAGGTGGGAAACAGCAAGAATCTAGGACTGTGGATAGGAAAAGGGCACAGAAGGTGAAAAAAGGAGCTAAAAAGTTGCCTGATGCTAAGATGGAAGATAATAATGAGGATGAGGAATTACAGAATGATGAAATGGAAAATGAAGAGAATGAAGGAGAAGTAGTGGATGGTAAGGAAGAGGCAAGTGATGGTGAGGTTGAAGGGGATGTTGGTCTTGAAGGAGATGGTGAATTGGTGGAAACTGTGGATCAAGAAGATACGAAGAAGGTGGAAGATGAGACTGTTGAGTCAAAAGGTACAGTGAAGAAGCTGAAGGTGAAGGGTCCTCTGTTTGATCCTAAGGCACATTATAGTTGGAGATTATGCAATACAAGAAGCAAACACAATTACATTCCTTGCATTGACATTGAAAGTGGATCAGGTAAGCTGCACGGCTACAGGCACACAGAGCGAAGTTGCCCGAGAACGCCTCCAATGTGTCTTGTTCCTCTTCCTCATGAAGGATACGAGTCCTCAGTCAGCTGGCCTGAGAGCAAATTGAAGGTACGTGAAAGGACTCATAAATCTTAGTTATGTGGAAACAGAAATATGCTCGACTCATGTTGTTGTTATTGCAGATTTTGTATAAGAATGTGAGACATCCAAAACTTGCTGAATATATCAAGAGAAACAGTTGGCTAGTTCATTCTGCAGATTATCTTACCTTCCCTCAAGATCAATCCGTGTATAAAGGCGGAGTTCAGCACTACCTTGAATCAATCGAAGAGGTGAGTTGTATATTAGTCTTGATCTGAAATTATGATGTAAATTATGACACTAAACCTCAATTTCTTAGAGGTGGGAATACTATAATATCTGGTTTGAAATCATCGATCCGTAACTATGGCTAACCCATGCTCTTGATGCTGTCCATAGATGGTACCAGATATTGAATGGGGAAAGAATATTCGTGTAGTACTTGACATTGGATCTACGGATTCTAGCTTTGGAGCTTCTCTAATTGATAAGGAAGTATTGACACTATCACTTGGCTTGAAAGATGACTTAGTTGACCTAGCTCAGGTTGCCCTAGAGCGGGGTTTCCCTGCAGTAGTTAGCCCTTTCGGAAGTAGGAGGCTTCCTTTCCCTAGTGGTGTTTTTGATGCTATTCACTGTGGAGAGTGCACCATTTCTTGGCATGCTAATGGTTTGTTTTTCCTTTAATATTCTCTTCTTTTGGATGAGATAACCCTGAAACACATAAAAACACTCGTACTTTTCCGATTTTTAGGGGGCAAGCATCTCCTGGAGATGAACAGGATTCTAAGGCCTAGCGGGTACTTTATCTTGTCAACTAAGCATGAAAGCATTGAAGAGGAAGAAGGTTTGTGCTGACATGCTATAAACACCTTTTCTTCACTACTAGATAGTCACTACACCCTTTATTGTGACTGATGAGGGTAGCATTTAAATTTAATAGTGCTTGTTGAACTCTATGAATTCAATGAAAGTAGGATAGTCCAAATTCAGGAGTACTAGAGTTTTAACTGCAAATCTATAGAAATATGATAGTTGTGTTTCTTCACCTTAGTAACTGATGAAGCTTAAGCTGTATCCACCTTTCGTAAAAGTTACTTATTAATTTGCTTCAATGGTTCTAGGCATGGCTTGCTAGCACCTAGAAACATGGATTACCATTACAAACAAAGTGAATTGAGCCATATATTTCAATGTTATTCTTGTTAGCCCTTTGGAGCTAACAGACTCTATCCATGTAGTTTTATTTTCATAAACTTCCAAATCTGAGCCGATTCTTTAACTGTCAGGCTTCTATGGTTTTTAATGCTGGCTCTGTCTCTGACATTGTCCTCAACGATATTATGCAGTTTCCCAGTAGCCCATGTTGATCACCATTGCTAACATTGTTATCTTTTGGTCATTATGATTGGCGATTCCAACTGCATACTCGATGCATACTTTAATTTATTAGGCATATGTATGCACTTGTGACAAGCGCAGTGATCGGCATGCTCCAGTAAGTAAAACACTTCCATAACATTCATCCTCTTTCTGCTTTCCAGCCATGTCCAAATTGACAGCTTCCATCTGTTGGAATATTCTGGCTCATAAAACTGATGATGTCAGCGAAGTCGGCGTTAAAATATATCAGAAGCCCGAGTCAAATGATATCTACGAGTTGAGAAGGAAGAAACATCCACCTCTCTGCAAGGAAAATGAAAATCCAGATGCAGCCTGGTAAGCCTAGGCAATCATGAAGCAAATGGCTTCTTTTCAATTATTATCATCTCCAATTAATTTGCTTTGTGTCTAGAATCTTATTTTGTATTTCACTTAACTGTATGGGTCGAATCAAATGTCGTGTTGAAGTTTAGGCAGAGAGTTGAGAGAATGGGAGCATGTAATCAAATTTTAGTATAAGACTCAGTTCGGACTAATTTCATTCTGTTTTGATCAACATAAGCTCCTAGATGCCAACTCTGATGTTGAATTCTGATGCCACTTACTCTGCAACTTTTTCCTTGATCAGGTATTTTCCTATGAAAACATGCTTGCATACAATTCCATCATCAATTGAACAACATGGTACAGAATGGCCAGAGGAGTGGCCTAAGAGGCTTGAAACTTACCCTGACTGGATGGCCAATAAAGAAAATTTGGTTGCAGACACAAACCACTGGAGAGCTATCGTTGACAAGTCCTACCTCACAGGACTGGGTATCGAATGGGCGAATATTTGTAACGTGATGGACATGAAAGCTGTCAATGGCGGGTAATCTAACAAAACTGCCTGTACCTGTGAAAGTTTCATTGCTGCTTGATTTGATTTATATAGGAATTAAAAGAGGAACATGCTTTAACATAATTCTTTATCATTGATAGATATCTTAAACCTGTAGATCTAGAACATCAAGTTACAGGAATATGATCTCTCTATGGTTACAGATTTGCTGCAGCTCTTTCACAGCAGAAGGTATGGGTGATGAATGTGGTTCCTGTCCATGCACCAGACACACTTCCTATAATTTACGAACGAGGCCTTATCGGCATCTACCATGACTGGTGTGAATCCTTCGGAACATACCCGAGATCGTATGACCTCTTGCACGCGGACCATCTGTTTTCACGGCTTAAAAACAGGTCAAACTAGCGTCAAACTGCTTCCTTCCTTAGAACAGTCTTTCATCTCCATTCATTAATCTTCTTCTTCCATGGTTGCTTAAGCTTCCAAAACTCTAAACTGGTCTTGGCAGGTGTAAGCAACCTGTATCGATCATTGTTGAGATGGATAGAGTGTTGAGGCCTGGTGGGTGGGTGATTATACGTGACAAGGTTGCAATATTAGATCCATTAGAAGGAATCCTGAAGAGTTTGCACTGGGATATACGCTTGACTTATTATCAGGATAAAGAAGGTTTGCTTTGTGCACAGAAAACCTTGTGGCGACCTTGAAAGGGAAAATCTCTGTATATTGATCTGATCCTCACATAAACATTGTAACTGCAAATTGAAATTAGGACATTGAAGGCAAGCTTTTCTTTTTCCTCTTTTAGCTTCTTCTGCCTTCCATCATTACCAACTCTCATTGTTTTGATAATGCAAATTATGTTGTTAGCATACCTTTGTGTTCTTTAATTAAATTAAGATATTTGAGTTTGATCAAAGTTAATTTTCTTCGATTTGATTTAACTTTTTTTTTTAAAATTGTTTTAAAGTTCAAATTTATTAAATCCAAGTCGAGGCAGAACTAGAACTAATTTAAGTGCTTAAACCTAATTTTGGTCAGATTTAAAGTTAATGGGTCAAATGCTATATTAAAATATAGTAATAAATTAACTAATGTTTTAAAAATCGAAATAGAAGTTAAATCAATAAGATAAAAGATTTAAGGTTTAAAAGGTTCAATCGATATTAGACTGTCATAAAATCGGTTAAAGATTTAATAAAGTTAAAGAATTTAAAATATGATTAAAATATTGCAAAAAATTAAGCTTAATTAAAAAATTATTAACTTTTAAAAAATTAATCAATTAATTTTTAAACGACAAAAATTATTAAAATAAATACCGAGAAAACCATTGCTTTTTTCCACAGGAAGTAGAGAAAATAGAAGACTGCATGTAAAGACACAGAACCAGAAACAGAACATAACTAGTTAAGTTGAAAGTAGTTAACTGAGTCATGTCCCTGAACTCAACTTCTGCTCGCATTGCTCTTCTTGCTCTTCTCTCCGCTTCTACCGTTTACTGCTTCTATAAATCTCGACGTCTCAAATTCCTTAAACACTCCTTAAACCCTAAACTAAACCCTAATGTTCGAGGCAAGCTTTTATTCGTATCTCAAACAGGCACTTCCAAAACCCTAGCTCACCGTCTCCACAATCTGTTAGTCTCCAATTCTTTCTCCTTTGATCTCGTTGATGTCAAAGACTACGAGCCTGAGGACCTCTCGAAGGAGACTGTCGTTTTGATCGTAGCTTCGACTTGGGAAGATGGGAAACCTCCTCCAAACGCCCAATTCTTCGCGAATTGGCTAGCGGAGAGCGCCGATGACTTTCGAGTCGGATCGTTGCTGCTTTCTAAGACTAAATTCGCGGTTTTTGGTGTTGGGAGTAGAGCTTATGGGGCTACGTTTAATGCGGTGGCGAGAGAATGTTCGAAGCGGTTTAGAGAGCTGGGGGCTAGTGAGATTGTGGGGGTTGGGGATGGTGACGTGGACGGTGGTGACCTGAATTGGGTTTTTGAGGAGTGGAGTAGGAAGGTAGTCGGGGTTTTGAAGGGTGGTTGTCTGGAGAATGGTGGGGTTTATGGAAATGGGTTTGCTGTTAGTGCTCAGAGTGATGGCGGGAGTGTTGTTGATGTTGATGATAGTGATGTCGATGATGATGATGGAAATGGTGGTGCGGAGTCTGGGATTGTTGATCTTGAAGACATTGCAGGTAAAGGGCCGTTGAGGAGGAGGTCTGGTTCGGTTGCTGAAAATAACGGGAAATTGAATGGTTCGAGAGAAATGGTGACACCAGTCGTCAGGGCCAACTTAGAAAAACAGGTATGAATGTTCTCAAGATGTGAAAGGGTGCTGAATCGGTATTTGTTTGACAAATGCCTATTAAATTTGTCTATTCAATTGGCTGGTGTTAACATTCTTGTTGAATTTGCAGGGATACAAGATTATTGGTTCACATAGTGGTGTTAAAATTTGTCGATGGACCAAATCACAACTTAGGGGCCGAGGAGGTTGCTACAAGCATTCATTTTATGGAATAGAAAGTCATAGGTGGTTGCCATTTTATGATTCCTTTTAGGCCTTGACTTAATTTTAAAGTGTTTTTATAGTATCAACTATCAAGTGTATTGTATGGAGATGGAAAATTCTATGTTCCTTAATTATATTCAGCTGTTCCTTCTTGAATCAAGGCTTTTATCAGCTGTAGGCATGGTTTTTAGATGTCATTTTTAACTTATAAATAGTGAACTTGTGCAATCGCATGGTTAATTGCTCATCATGTATATCATGTCAAGAATAAATCATTATCCTGCATATACAGCGGTAGTAATTTGTCAAGGCTTGAATGAAACAGATGCATGGAGGCAACCCCTAGTTTGGCATGTGCCAACAAATGTGTTTTCTGTTGGAGACATCACACAAACCCTGTTGGAAAGAGTTGGAAGTGGAAGATGGATGATCCTCTAGAAATTGTCAATTCTGCCATAGAACAGCATACCAAAATGATTAAACAAATGAAAGGAGTTCCTGGTATGTGCGCAGTTGGTTGGAATTGGATACTACTTTTGGTTTGTCTTTGTCCAACTGTGTTAATTAATTAGCATTCTGTCCCAAAGTGAGATTACTGTGATTAAACATTTTTATGTTTAATGACACCTGACTCTGAGGGAGCATCATCATTCATACAATATGTAGTACAGGCCGAACCTTATCACAATTCCTAATAAGACTTCTCAAGTTCACGATATTTTACGCTAGTGGACATGCAAAAGCTATGATGTTTGCTTGGTGTTTACCTGTACTCCATATGTACCATGAAATGCATATTCGTTCGTCTGACTGATTTAGAGAGTATGATTCTTGTAGGGGTTACATTGGACCGCTTGATGGAAGGTCTCTCTCCTAGGCATTGTGCCTTATCACTAGTTGGTGAACCTATTATGTATCCAGAGATTAACAAACTTATAGATGAGCTGCACCAAAGGCGGATTTCCACTTTTCTTGTGACAAATGCACAGTTCCCTGAAAAGATCCAAATGTTGAAGCCTGTGACCCAGGTTTGAAGGCTCTAGATTAGTTTTTTGGTGGATAAGATGGGCCATATAATCTTGCTCAGAATGCCCCAAGGTTCATAACACTTGAATTTTTCAACTCATGCAGTTATATGTCAGCGTGGATGCTGCTACAAAGGATAGCTTGAAGGCGATTGATAGACCACTGTTTGGAGACTTTTGGGAGCGCTTTATTGTGAGTACCTATTTGTTGTAACTGATTAGAAATGTTTTTGTACCTGATGGTCAAGCATCTCTTCTTCAATCTGAGGCAGAATGATTTTTTGGTATGTTGTAGGGACTAGCTTACAGCTTCATTCTGAATGTTATGTTGAGACTGGAAGCTTTATCTTTTGTTTCCAGGGACATTAGGAACAGAAACTTGCACAGAGGCTGTTAGAGCACATTGTAGCTAATTGTTAGAACTTGAATTCAAGTTGTGTTTTCAATCTTGTTCAACTTTTCCAACTCAAATATCTAATTTATTATGTTACTTATGCTTTCCCGCAACTAGAGTTCCTTGCAATCTCTGAACGAGAAACATCAACGTACTGTTTATCGTTTGACACTGGTGAAAGGATGGAATGCAGAGGATGTTGATGCTTATTTCAACCTCTTCAGTATTGGGAAGCCTGATTTCATTGAAATTAAAGGCGTCACGTACTGTGGATCGTAAGTGCTTTTAACCTGTCTTGTACAATCGTCAGTTTATTGCATTTGTAGTAACCTGGTTTTATCTTAAAGGTCTGCAACATCAAAGCTGACTATGGAGAATGTGCCTTGGCATGCTGATGTGAAAACTTTCTCAGAGGCCTTGGCTTCCAAGAGCCAAGGAGAATATGAGGTTGCTTGTGAACATGTCCACTCATGCTGTGTTCTTCTAGCAAATGCTGAGAAGTTCAAGGTTAACGGCCAATGGTTTACGTGGATAGATTACGAAAAGTTCCATGATCTGGTTAGCAACAACCATCGATATCGTACCTTGCTGTTGGCAATTGCATTTCTGCTTAAAACAAAGTAATAACTTGTTTCTGGAAAATTTGCAGATTGCTTCAGGAAAACCTTTCACTAGCACAGATTACATGGCTGCTACACCATCATGGGCTGTCTATGGAGCAGAAGAAGGTGGATTTGATCCGGTTCAATCTAGGTATAGGAAAGAGCGTCGGCATAAATCAAGCCAGTAAGAACCGGGTTAGAATGTTTGAATGTGTTCTGGGATCTTACAAAGTTTCTCATTATGCCATAGATGCATCATAATACTGTGTAACAATTTTCCTGTACACCACTATAGATAAAAAGGCAAATATGGAGCCTTCCAAGTTTTGTATTTTAGGAATTTTTTTACTTATCAGGAGAGGAAGTTGCTATTAGATCAATGAAATTAAAATACTCGGATCTAAGTTTCAGCTGTAATTTTCTATATGTGAGAATCTAGTTTTTAGCTCATAATCACGAAGAATAATTAAGTTTAACATTGAATTAGGTTGAACTTTCTCAAATGTTAAACCACTGATGATGCCGTTGAGTTACTTGTGTCTTAAGAGAAGTCTAAGTGGTCAGCGAAAGGATCGCAACGCCCGCCGTTGGCTGTGGTCCACACTCCCCAATCAAACAGTCCTCGATTATGTTCTGACATGAACTCACGCGCCAACATCGTAGATTTGCTTACGCTTCCTAGATAAAGTTGTATAAGATATCATCGGTGATTGGAGCACGCTGAGGCGGCTTGCTTTCAATTCATATACATACTGTTTAGATAATCTTCAAGTTCTTCGTGTTGCGGTAGAAACGGAAAGATTGAAACTTTTTGTATATGATCAAGTAATAACTCTTACATAAGAAGCGATGGATTGGAACAAAGTTGGAACTAAGAAAGTTTTTGTTCCTTCAAGCTTTCTCGTGTTTCTGCAGAAAATGATCTTTTGGATTAAGAACTCATGACGGGTACAACAACCGATATATACTGGAACATCAAAGCACTTTCTTTCACTTGAAACACAGAAAGAAAGAGCAATGAATCAGCAGGCTAAGAATGAAAGCAAGTAAAAACTAATCTGCAGTTCCTAACCAGAGGTGTGTTAAACCGTTACTAGATTTACCGATTTAGCAGCTCTTTCTCGGTTGGCTTTTTCTCCGTCTGCTTCTTCTCGGAGGCTCTCTTTCTTCGGATTGTTCACCTTCCTTCTTCTTAACTCGCTTTTGTTGTTGTTGTACTTCTTCGTCTTCTTCTTTGCTGGTTTCAACCTTCTTGGATTGATCATGCTCAGCATCACTATTACTCTCTCCTGCAGATGTGGGTTCCATCTTTTTCACTTCGGTCTCAATCTTCTCGACCATCTTGCGAGGTCTACCTCTTTTTCGAGGGGTTTGAGGATGTTGTTGTTTGGTTTCATCTCCTGTCGAAGAAGCTTCTGCTATAGCTACTGATAGTTCCTTCGTTTTTTGAGGCTTCTTCCTACCCATCATATCTTTCCCAATGACTGACACGAACTAAGCTACCAGTAATTAAATCACTTGTAATTTGCGAGAAACACCTGAACCCAGAAAAGAAAAATCGAATCTTGAGAGAAAGTTTCAAGCTTTATTACCATCCGGCCAGCCTCTTTCTTGAATCCAAAGAAACCAAAAGCCACCAAGAAGATGCTGAACTTTTCTATTACGAGAACACCATTATCTCTAGTATAAAGCTGATATATTTGACCAATATCAAGATTCTGCAAAAAAGATAATAATAATATCTATATCTCTCAGGAAGCAACAAAAGCTTCTCTTTATTCAGCAGAATATTGAATACACAATGGGATAAAGCTCAGAAAGGTGAACTAAATCATATCTGTTTTGCTATTGCTGTTAATCCGATCCATTTCTATATGAAGCTGCAGAAGAAAAAGACAGGTTTGGAAGTAGGAAGAGGAAATGGGGTCGAAGTAAAGACTACCAAGTTTGGTTTCTGACTCTTCGTCTCTAACCATGGTTGGGGTTTAGACCAAAAAGGCTCGAGTTAAAACGAAAAAGAACCGAAAGAGCGTGTCGATTTTACGCGCATAAGGGAAGGTTAACTCAGAAGACTCTCAGTGTCTCAGTCTGACCACTTTTGTGTCTCTTCCCGGGTTTTGCGTCTTTTGGGTGGTGGCGAAAGCGGCTTCAGATCAACTGTTAGTGTTATTATGTTACTACTTGTTCTATGAGTATTTGATAGTTACTCATCAAAGAGGATAGGAATAAAGTAATTATAACAGGCTGAAGAAGGGGATGATACTGGATCGGTTCAGAATAACCCGACTTAGTCCAATATTCATTATCTATAACTCGGTTTAAGATCTGCAGATTGAGTAATTCGGGTTTGGGATCCAAACTCTTAAACCTGAAGTACTGTAATTGTAAAAGCACAGGCTGCATGAAAGTCAATGACCTCTAAATTTGCTAGTAATGTGTTGGGTTGAGACAGGATGATTCGAAGTTAACGATGAGCCATAGCTCATGCCAGAATTAGTCCGACGTTCACTGTCTGTGTAGTCTAAGTTCGGGATGCGGACATTAAGCAGTCCGAGTTTGGGATGCACAAAGAAATAGCTTCTCGTCAGCTTGTGGTCGGGTTAGGTCAAGAGTTGACCTATCTCGGCTCATCGGGTCACTGGTCACCTTAGATCGTAGTCGGGTCAGGCCGGGTCATTAACATTCTTAATCAATTCATTAATGAGGTATGTTCCTTATAGGTCCGAGCCCAATATTGGATAAGTAAATATTTAAAGTCCAAATATAATAATTGGGTCACTAACTCTTACGCCAATGAATGTTTAATTTTTACCAAAACATGACTATAATTAAACGGATTTTTAAATAATAATATTTAAAAATTCATCTTTGATAATATATATATATATAATAATTTTATTGTAGTAGCAGTTTTTGTGTAATTAAAAATATTTGAAAAACTATATCGAAAATTAATCTGATATGATAAAAAGTTTAAGGTTTAAAAAGTTGAATTAAAATTAGACCGCTATAAAACATGCTAAAGATTCAATAAAATAAAAAAATTAAAATATTGAAGAAGATTATCCTTATATATGTTTTACTAAAAAAAGATATTGTTAAATGAAAATTAATCAAATTATTTTGGTTTATAAAATTTTATTAGTTTATAAAAAATGGTCAATTAATTGATAAATTAATTGATTTTTAATAACAAATATTATTAAACTAAATCGAAACAGGAAGTTAAGAATAAAAACTAAAAAATTGCCCTGTTCAAATTTTTCGTTGTTAAACCGATTAAGCTATTCAGTTTTTAAAACATTGGAATTAATTAAACCTGATTATTACTGTAATTAAATTCAATTTTATTTCATATAACTAAAAGATATTAATATTTAATTTAAAAGATACTTTTAATACAAGACTTTTGAATTAATTTT
Organism: Erythroxylum guanchezii; assembly: GCA_025629825.1. Lineage (NCBI taxonomy): Eukaryota > Viridiplantae > Streptophyta > Magnoliopsida > Malpighiales > Erythroxylaceae > Erythroxylum > Erythroxylum guanchezii. The sequence goes on from JAOTAX010000002.1 coordinate 1,533,743, forward strand.
AATATGATCTAGTTGAAATAGCTATACAAATTTATTATGTTGTTAAAATATTTGTTTCGGTTAATTACAAAAAAAACTCAAACTTTTGTCAATTTTTTAATTATAGCTCGAATTTTAAAAAGTAACAAAAAATGCCAAAATTTTAATTTTTTTAATTATAGCCCAAACTTTAAAAAGTGGCAATAAAATGCTCAAATTTTCAATTTTTTTCAATTTTAACCCGATATTATCTGTTATTCTCTCAATGCCCCAACTCTTTGTTTTTTGTTTGTTTTTTTGACGCCTTAAACTATTCTCGCATTATAACGTACTGCGCTAGTAAGCTCTTCATTTTAGTTCGTTCTCCTAATACCCTTAATATGAGGGTGTCGAGGCTACGTAATATGAAAATTAAAGAGTGAGGGTGTCAAAAGAACAAACTGAAAAACAAAAGAAAAAAATTGGAATCAAAGCGTAAGATCGTCAGAACTGCGTAATATGATTTAGGTTATTTTAAACAACGACATCATTTTAATTATGTCATTTTCATTAATTTTTATTTGTTGTGTTAATTTTGGCTGATGCGTATTAATAGTTAAGGTTTCTGAAGCACGTGGCAAGCCACGTCAGCAAACTTAACATAAACATTAACGTCGGGCTAAAATTGAAAATTTTTGAAAATTTAAACATTTTATTGACACTTTTTAAAGTTTGGATTAGAATTAAAAAAATTAAAAATTTTAAAAATTTTATTGCTACTTTTTAAAATTCAGATCATAATTAAAAAATTAACAAAAATTGACTTTTTTTTTAATTATCCCTTTTATTTTTAATAAAAAAAGTCGGAGACTTTTACCGACTCACCGTTACGATTACATGGCATTAATACATTAAAAAAAGGAAAAAAAAACATAAGATAAGATAAGACATCACTTTCAAAGGAGAGAAGAGACAGCGACCTCGTGTGAGTACAAATTCTTAATCAAAACATCTCTTCTGTCCTAATTCCTAAATGGATAAGATCATCATCACTTCTTTTATTACAAAGAAGATGTCTTAGGTTGGTCAAAACACGCAGGCCCCATTTTCAACTAACAACTCGTAATATTATAATTAGAATTTGTAAATTTTATTTAAATTTAACATTTCATTTGATTAATTGACTAAAAGACGACAATAAGTTAAATTTAATATTGGTAATAAATTTAATTTAAATTGTATCTAAAATTAGACCGACTTGAATTTATATTATCAATTTTAATGAAATCTAAATAATTCTTAATCTTTGACTTAACCAATTTGTCCAATTTTTATAAATCATGAAAATTATAAAAAGTATTTTTCATGTTATAATTTATAATCAAATAAATATATATTATTTAATAAGAATTATCAATTTAATGTTATAAAGTAATTATTTAATATTAACTACTAATAATTTAATTCATTAAATTAATTTACTTTTTAAATAATTAATTTAAATTTTAAGATAAATTAATTTTAATTAAATACAATTTAAAATTAAAATATCTTCAAAATATATAAAAAGAAGCGTTATACAAGAACAAGAAGAATAACACTTAGCCTCTATTTGGTTGAGCTTATACCAGTAAAGCTTTTGTCAGTAAAGCTTTTGTTAATAAAACTTTTTTCTGTATATGTGTTTTGAGAAAAACCTTTCTAAAAAGCCAGTTTACTGTTTGACTGTCATTTAAAAAAGAGTTTTTTTGAAAGAACTTCATACAGTAGACTGTTTGGCAACATAAAAATAAAATACACTTTAATTTTACTATATTTTATTTTGTAATAAAATTATTTATACATATAAATATTATTTAAAGTATATTAAACAATATGCAAAGCACAATATATTAATTATTATATAAGTTTAAATTATATGAAACATAAATGAAATATATCAAACCAAATCTTTTATATAGATTATAACATAAGTAAACTAATATTGAAAATAAATAAAAAAAATCAAATAATATTATATAAATCTCAAAATAAATATCATTAAATACATAATAAATGGGAAGATGAGTCTGTAAGTATTGTGAGAATTATGTGTAAAACATAAAGACAAAAGGGACAAAAACAAGTTCATTAATTGATATGAAAATTTTAAAAAGTATTTTTTTTTATAAGCTCCAAATTTGAGCTCCTTAAAAAGCTCTATTTTGACTGTAAAAAATGTCATATCTATTAAAAAATAATTTTTTATTTTACAACAAAATAATATTTTTTAAAAAAATCTTTTGTAGTGAATAAAAATACTTATTATTTCTCAAAATTCATCCAAACAATAATACGTAAGTTTACTCTTAATAAAAAGACTGTTTTCGAATGCACCTCGCGAAAAAGTGGAAGAACGACTACGCAATCATTATTTTTCCGCCGTTATTTTTATATTTTATATAATATGTAATTATTAGATATTGTTTTTATTACGACTACTAAACGAAGATAAGGTCTAGTGTTATAATAATAATAAAGAGGGTTAAGATAATTTGCTTGGTTGAGCTACTCAATTAGCTGCTGGAAACATTGAGAGCCACCAACTAAATTATGTAAGAGACGTGTTTCGGCCGGTTGTATGACGTGTCGGTCACCTGATAATAACCGACGATAGTGTATGTCGGGTTACTGTTTGTACTTTATTACATTTTGTGGTTGGGAAAGGGGGACAATGGTTTAAAGTTTAAACTTTGAAGAGTTCACAGGTTCCTTAATTTAGTCTCTTCTTCGGGTTCATATTGACCTGAACAAAAAAAATTTAGTAGAGAAGCAATTCGGTTTCGAGTTTGGCTTGATATTGCTTGCTCTGTTTCTGCAAGTGTTGGCGACTTGGTTCCTGTTTTTTCTGTGTTGAGTTGGTGAGGCTGCTTGTATGATAAATCCGGTAACTTGCACGTAAAGATGGTTTTTTTTCTTCTAGATTTCCACGTTTTTCTTAGTAATAGAAGATTTGGTTCGTGGGTTTTGTACCTTGATATTATCTGATAGTTGTGGTGATATTATCTTGGTTTGGTTTTTCTCAACACTGTCTCTTATCTTTTCAGTTTTTGTCTTCGAGTTTGCGTTTTAGTTTATTTAGGTTTGTTCTGTTCCTGGAATAGGTATTACGGTTTGTGCGTGCTTATCTGTAATATTAGTCAGTGCTGTAGAACAGTTGAAACTTGTTTTCAGTTTGTTACTTTGTTCTGGCCTTTTCTTTTACGTTTTCCTTAATTTAAGGATTTCTGTTTCCTAAGGATTAGGTCCCCTTGGAGTATATGTGTACGTCGACTGTGGACTATTTTTAGGTTTCTGGGTTTATGAATTGCTAAACTTGTTCTAACTTGGACGATCCTAAAGGCTTTTTACTCTTTGGTTTCATATAACAAGCAGATATGCTTATTTTGCAACAGGTCTTTTTCTGCGTATTTGATTGCTACTTGGAGGATCCTCTACATGTTCTTTCTTCAATCCGAATTGGGAGGTTTTATTAAGGGTTGAATTCCTTGTGACCATCATGGAGGATCCTTATGAAGCATCCAGCAACGGTGATGCAGCAAATTCCAATCTTCAGATCATTAGATACGCTCCATTTCAACCTTACACCAAATTCTCTTCACCTTGGTTTGATTTGAGAGTGTTTTATGTCAGGATTAGTAACTTTCATGTTGATGATTCGACCCCGGAATTTCTCACCCTCAGCCACATCCCTCTAAGCCCTGATACCCTTTTGGAAGTTAATGGTGCCAAAAGTAGCATGTATTCTGATGGGGTCTCTTCACTTCTTAGAAGAGACAGAATGGACAAGAAATCTGAGGAAGCTACATTTGTTAGTACAGATAGTATTAGAACAACAGGGAGTGTGAAATTTGAAGTGTTTGATAAAGATGATCTCATTCTTTATGGGGTCCTTGAAATGTCCAACAGTAATGGCTTTACAGGAGAACCAAAAAGCAATGTCAAGAGGTGGAGTATGAACTGTGAATCAGAAATCGCAGCTGGTACTGGCTTCTTAAAAGGGAAACACCTTGCCAGTCCTGAGTTGCCATCACCAACCATTGAAGTTTATATTACAGGATGCTTCTCAGGAACGCCTATCATATTAACCAAGACTCTGCAGCTTAGTTATCGGAAGAAGCATAACAGAAAGGGAATGTTGGATTCAATTCCAGAAAATGAAACAACTGAATCCCACAAAAACGACTCATCTGGAGATGATCTTCAGGTAAATAATCTTACACTGTTCCTGTAACCATGTGATCTGATTACCATTTACGGGACATGGCATTAATTAGTGTTCTTGTAATATGTTAAATTATCCCATGTTTCAGTGCTGTTATTCTCTGCACTTAGCCAGCTATTAACTTTTGGTGGGATGTTTTATCTCTTGTCTGTTTCCTGTCGTGAAATGCATAGAGAATCTTATCCTAGACGTGGACATGGGTATGGGCAGGGCACTTTTTTCAAGCTTTTGAGATAGTACTCGATTGTCTCTCTTCATCCTTCCTGTTGCATTATTTTCAACATCCTTTCACTGCCAGACTCTGAGTCTGACGTGAATGGTTCTCATACTTAAGCCACGTGGAGGATGTCTTTCACATGTGGGCCTGCTATCTCCTTGGTAACCTTTGAGTGCTTTATCTATGTTTTCCTGGAACCTGATGTCTTAGGTCTTTAGTTTAAGTCCTCAGGCTAATTGAACTAGTGCATGGTGATCAGAACCTGATAGGTAGGTATACCAGCGACTAGTTTAGTCATTGTTGGGTAGTATTCTCTTGTTTATCACAGTGGCTGATCCCATGGGTGGCAACAGATCTTTGAGGATCTTGGACAAAGAAACTTGACAATACTTTGACATTTAACTTGGTGTAGACAGACACAGTTGCACAAAAATCAGTGGTAATTGCTTGGTTGGTTCGTATCTGTACAGAAAATTTCCCCTTTTTGGCTTTTCTTATTTGGAGTATAGGCTATGATTGATTGGATAAAATTGCAGTTGGAACCTTCTTCAAATTAAATTTCTTGAATCAATCTTCGTAAAGCTCTATCCTTTAGCTGAAAACATAAATGTCCCTAGATTATAATGTCAACTTCAAAATTCCTATGCTTGACTGTATGTTGAATATTTTCAGCAGATACGAACTAAACTTTGTCTTCCAAGGTAAGATAAGAGTTAGCCTTTGTCCAATTTGCTGTCACATCTAATCTCTAATTTCTTCCAATGTTTAGGCCATTTCAGTGCAACATGTTAGGGATTCTCTCTATATTTCTTTTGAACATGTTCTCTGCAGCTCATCTGGAACCTTTATCCAATTGCAGGTTGCAGATTACAAGAGTTACAAACTGGAAAATGAAGAAGATTATGGTAACATGTATTGGAGGAGGATGGAGTATTTGGAAGGTGAAGATGGTGAATTATCATGGTTCAATGCAGGTGTGAGGGTTGGTGTGGGGATTGGACTTGGCATTTGCGTTGGAATTGGTATAGGAGTTGGTTTGTTGGTTCGCACTTACCAAGCTACCTCTCGAAACTTCAAGAGGCGACTTATGTGATATCTCTTAGTAATCTCCAGTTCCTGAAAATCCAAAAGCAGCTAACTTTCTTTTGTTTGAAAGACAGTTAACGGCAAGAATGCGAATTTGAGATAGATGTCTCTGTGCAGCTGACTATGAATTTTCCATTTTTCGTGTTTTCCCGTAAATTTTTGTGTGATATTGTGTCGTCGTTGACGGGTTTGACAGATAATTAGTTCCTGCGTGGGCAAGGGATGACAGTTGTTTACATTGATCTGAAGTTGATACATGTATTAAGCTTGTATGACTTGAATTTCCCTGTAAATAAAATCTTGGTTTGTCAAGCTTAAGAGTTAAGACCAGCTGAGTATGCATTTTCCTCCCTGCTAATATGATTAGCATCTAATTGATCTCATCACTCATGCTTCATATCGGCAGTGAGAATATGTACCCTTAAAACTGGTAACACAAACCAGTATCAACTACCATGGTCATAACTCATAAGGCATGCTCTTAGTTCCTTCGGTTTGTTATTGATCACATGCTTGCTTCCAGGCAATTTAGTGTGAGGAAGAGATATGGTGCATTAAGGATAATGTAAGAGCCTAACATAGCACAAAATGAGGTTAGCTTCCCGCTTATTATCCTGGTCAGAATTCGGCTTACAGCTTTTGTTAGCTAAAAATGAAGTTTGTAAGCTCAATAAAGGCCTGCAGAAGATCTGCATTTTGACATTCTGCACGCAATTAGCTAGCAGGAGGTGTTACAGCACCGAGAGGTTCAGGTACCACTTCAGCTCCATGAAGCCCGTTTCCAGCTTGAGGAATCTTGCTGCCAAATCCCCAGAATGAGGCAGTCTTCAGATCATCTTGAACCATCATTCTCGAGAACTCTTCATGATCATATTTCAGTATGGCTTTTCCTCCAAACTCTTTGGGAAGATTTTCTTCGTCGAAGAACGTCTTCATGACTTCCACACTATCATTATTGTTAGGGTAGACAAACTTCACCTTTTGAAAAGTTTTGGGATCCAAGAAATACTTGACAACCTGCAATAAATAAGAGACCAGAGTGCTTTAGCCAATCTGTAATGTCTCAGTGAATGAACCAAGGAGAAGGGTTTTAAGATCCATATCAATCTGTAGCTACCAGTTCTAGCCAATTACAGCAACTAATCTTAGCAACAGGTGACACAGAATTGAAGTGATTAATCAGGAATAGTAACAACAACTCAGTTTGCAATGAAGGCATTAAAATCCAAACCTTCCAGAATGCTTCAAAAATCCGAGGGGGGTTGTACAGAAATGACACGGCTAGCCTCTCCGGATAGTGGTTCTGCAATATGTTAATTGTATCACGAGCAGTCCGGACCGGGACACTGTTGGTCATGGACCAGCCAGTAAAGTCTATCAACCAGGACATCTGTTCCTGACTCTCTGGAAGGTTAAGGATTCCATTCTCTATAAGATATACCAAATGTCGAAGCTGGTTTTCCACTGCTTTTGTATTCTACACTAGATGAAATAGCATTAGTTTCAAATACATGAAAATTTCCAGAACTCATGCTCCAAGTTTTCCCAATGCCATACCTGCATTCCTGGTCTGAGTATAAGAACAGTCCTCCCCTCTCGATCATGAAAATTAGCTCTGTAAACTTTTCCAGTCTCACCTTCAATTGCAACTTGTTGCTAACAATAGAACATTCATGAGGGAAAATTCTATACTCCAAGATCATAGGAAGTGTAAATCTTGTTATGCATGCATATCATTGTGAAGTGGGAAAGAAAATGAACAACCTACCCAGCGTATTTCCTCAGGTTTATAGGTTGATCTCCACTTAAGTGTCTCCTCCAACATCTTCTTTGCTTTGTCTACATTCCAGTTCCGAGCTTCTAAGTATCTTGTGAAGCAAGCATCGGTGCAAAACTGTAAACTACGTCCAGAAAGTGGTCCAATTGCTTCCTTAAGCTCTTTGATCTGAACACAAACAACAAAAGATTAAGAAAAAAAATAAAAACAGTATCATCACAAGTCAATGATGCCTGTCACAGACAGCATCACCTCAAACATATGTAATTTGATAATCACCTTCATTTCATGTTGCAGAGCTTCACTCTCCTGATCGGGAGAGGAATTATTCTTCCGGCGAAACATTTAGCTGATCTTGAAATTGACTGAAATAGTCGGACAAAACAACAGATTACTCAGACTAACCATAACTGGAATCTGTTTTATACACATAATATCACCATCATTTCTTTTAGGACAAGGAATGACAGATCTAAAGCATCAATCCAACATAAATCTATTAAAATATTAGGTGGTCGCTGTCCCAGAAATTCATGAATAAACTAAGCAACTTCTAAGTCAACTTCTCTAGAGCAAGGAAACAGATACAACGAATTGCCAAATGGAGATAATTTAACAGCTAAAATTCCATTCTCTCTAACATCTTTCCTTTCCGATCACAGGAAATATCACAAACACATGCCTGTCTTAGTTTATGAGAATAAAGAACGAAACTTTCGAGTCACTGCAGAGCAAAACTCAAGATTCTACCAGGAAAAACGAAATTCATCTCTTCCTCACAGAAATCACCATCAGACAGAAGAAGAATCTCATATCTGAAGATTAACAAACAAAATTTTAAAAAAAATCCAAGCCCATCGGAGATTCAGCGGACACAGAACCAAAAAGCCCCCCAAGTCATAAACTTGATAGGAGACGAGATCAAGTCCGTGTAAACTAATTGAAAAGGGTCAGAGCTTTGAGTAACGCACCAAGTGGAAGGAGACACAGAGACAAAAATCTCTCAGCTGAACGTTCCTATGAGAAAATCGGGTTATGTTATATAATATTTTACGAACATGCTACAGAGAAAGAGACCCCAAAGACACAGGAGCGGCTTCAGAGACTCCACAGAAATGGTTCGTTGGCCTGTGTTGTCTTAAACAGTTTGTGTTTTGTTCTTTTGTGCAAAGAAAGAGAATTTTTATCTACGACGGCTGTGGTGGAGTGGTATAGGATCTTTTATTCTTAACTAAGGTCTCTAATTTGAGTATTGAGAATAGAATCGCTTTAAAACTTGTGAGGGAGAACTTTGCCGCCCCACAAAAATCCTACCTGGCTCAAATTCGGATTAATCGATTGCCCATATGACACTAAATATCAGGTGACTTGATAAAAAAAAAAAAAAGGAGAATTTTTACTGTGTAACTGTGTTCAGTATTCAGATATTTCTCTACTGTGCAAAGCGTACGGTCCGGGCCGACTGAACAGTGCTAACAACACACGCGTGTTATTCTCCGTCACAGTCACCCACCTCCCACTTTCCAACACCTTCACGTACGTTCACCTATTTTGCTGGGTCACTGTAGCAGATCTCAACCGTTTCTTTTGAGGACATCTTTGGAATTATGTGCTCGGTGACGTGTCCCTTTTGAATATAAAGCTTTATGAATAAAATATTTCTCTCTCTCTCTCTCTCCCTTTCTTTTATAGTTTGATTGTGTTATAAATTACTTAGAATCCACTTTTTATGCCAATGATTATGTAAATAATTTGATTTTGTTGTAAATTGCTTATAATTTACTTTTATGCTAAAGACGTGTGTGTTTTTTGGGTCTATATCACCTGTTCTCATTACTTTGTTTTATAAAAATATATTTATTTAATAAATAAAGCTCACAAAAATTAGAAGACTGAGATCACATCAGAACAAGGGGCACATCAAAATGTAGAACAGAAGATCTTGTATCGTTTTATCACATGCACATAAAACTTTGATAATTAAAAAATAAAAATATTTTAAAAAGCAACAACACAAAAATTTTATTGAAACGTGAAGTCTGAACAAGTCTAATAATATACAACCTTACTCCTAACTATTAGAGAGACTGCTTATAAGTGACTTATATAAACTTAAAATAACTACTACTACAATAATAACATTTTAATATAAAGTTTTTAGATATAACGTTTTAGAAATATAAAATGTTATTTTTAACTAATAAAGAGTTTTATTTATTTATTTATTTATTTATAATTTTAGATAATAATATATTAAATTTTAATATAGTACATCATTTTAAATAAAATAAATAAAAAATGACATGTGATGAGTAAATAAATAATAATTTTAACATGTGATCGTTAATTTTGAATTTTTCTTTACTATAACAAAAATCGAAAGCAAAATAATCAAAGTTTCTTGTTCTTGTATTTCTCATTGCTTCATAATAAATTATAATTTTTTAAAACTAGACTTGAAATTAAACCGGTATAATGAGAAGTATAAGATTTAAAAGGATTTTTGTTTTTTGTTAACAGAGAAACCCGCAGTCTTTGCTCATTGGATGTGCATTGGGTAAACTTTCGAATTGACACAATAGCTTGCAAATTACGTTAATTAAGTACTCCGCATTAAATAAACCTTGTATGATAAGCTCGATCGAGAAAAAGCGTAAATAGGAGAAATCAAACACAAGATCTTTTGGCCCTATATCCCTCTATTCCACCAACTCGATTACCCCTAGGAGTCTTTAAAATATTTAATCAGTATTAAAACTTCATAAACTCAATTAAAAATTGAATAAATTTGAAGAATTTGAAATAAGATTAAAGAATACTTATTTTAATTTAAAGTTTAATCAAAATAAATACTATTAAATACAAATTTATTAATTTATTTTGATTTATAAAAATAAATAGATTAATTAATTAATTTTTAACAATAAAATTTATTAAAATAAATTAATAAATAATAATTTTTATAATTGAATGGTGCGAATAAATTTCTCTTACTAAATGATACATTAGTGATGTACTTTGATTTTTTTCTCTTTTTTTATTATTTTTTTTTGGGAGAAATGGCGCCAGAAGTCAATATAACATGAAGAAGTATCTGGCGCTTCTAGTAGCGGTAAAGACCAAACCAAAAGTTTGTGGTATTCAAATGCACCTACCCAACCACCGCGGAATAGGACGACTTGACTTCCATACACTCCCCGTTTGTTTGACTTCTTTGCTTTCTTTAGTGTGGAAGGAGAACGAACACGATTCCTCCGCAATTTGAAGAGAAACTGCTAATACATAAAGAGAAAGGGAATAAATTCCTCTGTCCCGTGTATTCCGTATGTGTTACTCTGTGCCCTTTCTATCTCATTCATCAATTAAATGTTAATAAATAGATGAGATACATAACAACACACCAAAACGACCACCCTGTGCTCTATCACGATACTGTGATCTGTCAAAGTAAATTGATTTTTTGATGTAGTTGAGGGTCTCTCCTCGCTTCTGTTTGCTGATTCTGTTGGGGTTATTTTTCTCCGTATTGCTATTCTGTAATTTTTCTTTTCAGGTGTAAACCCTGCTTTTTAACCCAAAAAAAAAGCTATATTCTTTTGTTTTGGAGTTACTTTCTATTCCTTCCTATTCAAAATAAGTGTCGTTTTAGAAGAATGCACACTTATTAAGAAAGTTAATGAAATATTTGATGTACCCTTATTAATTACATGTTAAAGTGGCTTGAAAATACAATCTGTGTAATTGATGTGAAAAAAATTAAAAGGTAATTTTAAAAATAAAATCATAAATATGCATAAAAAGTCACAAACAACACTTATTTTAAATAATTAAAATCCGCCTAAACGACACTTATTTTGAATAAAAGAAAGTATATTAGTTTTGGAACCTTCCTTATTCCATTCGAGTAGAAATTAAGACTTAAAACTCAAATCTTATATGAATAGTATTAAGACATTATTTTTAAAAATAATATATTATTCTGTTTTTAATTTATTTAAAAATGTTATCTTAAATTAATTACTTTTATTATCATTTTGAATTACTAATTCTAGTGACATGAGAAGTTCGACCTTTCTAAGGCAATTAATTTTGTAGACGACATAGTTAAAGAACGCGACAATGAAAGGGACATTGCATGAAACAATAACTACACACGTGAATCCAGGCGTTAATTTATACCGTTCTATGGAGGGCAGTGTGATATGGACAAGAAGACTTTGAACTTTCAAAGATTTAACGAGATGAAATAATTATTTTAATAAATAATACACGCCAAACGGACCCATCTGCCACTCAACCCTCTCACGAAGGCCTTTATAACAGAAACCTATTTATTTAATCTTGTTTCGGTTTCATAATATAGAATTTAAAAACAATTTATTAAGAAAACAATATCATTTCCAAAATTTAAAATTTCTACCCACAATATAAATCTACTATTTTTAAAATAACAATATACTAAAAGAAGACGCATGAAAACAATTTTAGATACTACAACCATAACCATAACATTATACATTAAGGAAAGAAATATCACATTAAAAATGTTCAAGAGGAATCTCCATACCTAACAATTGGAAGAGAATTGAGAGACAAACACAAAGTCCAGGCAACCCCAAACAAGATGCCTGCAGAGCCGCATTCGCAAGAATGACATGAGCCCAGTTGTTAAAGAACCCTGCGTCGTTTTGTCGGGAATTCAGTAGACCTCCGTCATGAAGGGACCCAGGTGGATTCGAACCACCAACCCTCCCAAACTTCAGTTTGGGCGCTCTTACCACTTTGAGCTAATGGATCCATAACAGAAACCTGACCCAAAGAAATGAGCGGGAGAGACAAAACGAGGATGTTAACTCAGACACTTGAAGAGTGTTCTCGGCTCAATTTGGAACAGCCATTTTGGCATCTGTAATCAACAGCTCGAACGGCCCATGGACATGCATTTCAAGATTTGAACACGACACTGTTGTTTTTGTATTTAAGATGTCGTCGTCCTCCTTATTCTTCTACAACGGTAAAGCTTTGGCGTCAAGACGGGCGACGCCCAAGTTCTTCACAACATCCAAATACAAATCAGAGGGAAGTACACAACAACTTCAGTAAGTCCCACTATCAAAGTGCTATATATATATACATACACACACGCACACACACAAAGTAACAACAAATGGGATTGCTTAACCCATCAATCCTCCTCCAAAAATGCTGTGATTCAAAATGTTGATGACGAACAGTTTCCTGAGTGCAGTGTAGTGAAATTGAAGCAAGACGCTCCAACAGAAAGAATAATACACAAATCAAAATTCAATTGAAACATGAAATGCAAAATCTTGTGCTAAAGTAGTAACTTCAATCTAGGCAAAGGGGCTTAACCAGCTATTATATATGATGCTATAAGGTCGCTGAAATTTTCTCAGGGTTCAAGTTGTGAGCTCCCCTGCCTGCAAACGAATAGCCTCAAATTATAGGTCGTGTGCCATGAACTCGTCAACATGTTGCGAGCTTCAGTGAACAGCTTCGGTGGAAAATACACAGGTAACATATCCTCACTGGTCCCTTGCATGCAATTTTTGATCAGGTGCTGAGTGACTGATAGTTAAAACAAGCATGATATATCGAAAAAGTACAAAGTACCATTAGGGGTTTTACTTGTCTCACCCGTTGAAAAGAGCACCAGTCTTGGAGTGACAAGTTACGAACTGAATTCTGCCGCAATGAAATCCTTTAATCAGAATCCCGGGCAATGAAATTCACATCAGTTATATGAGAAGGGAAGCCTTGTCCTCGAATGAAACTCAATGCCATAGTCCTTCAAGATTCTTTGACCAGAAGTCACCCTTAAATCCGCAGCTCACCAGCAAAGATGACATGTCGCAGCTCTCCAGCAAAGATGGCATGTAGCAGCTCAACAGCGAAGACAGCACGTACACAGGGTACAGACGCACACAACAGATCTCTAGATGCTATACAGTTCCCCAAAATTCAATAAATGCAGTAACTAGAAATGCTGTACAAGTTCACCTTATAGAACATCCGAACCGATCCTTAACTCTCCCCAAATACAATAACAGAACTATTAACCATATTTAAGGATTACATCTACTAGGACTAAAAACTTCTTGATCTTGCCGTAGACATCATACACGCAATAAATACATCATATGCATACAAACACATTGCAATCTATTTCATTCAACAAAATTAAATTTATTTTTAAAAGCTTCTTCACTTTGGAAGGCAGCAGTAAAAACTTGCATGCACATGATGGCAGTGAAGGCTCAGCTCATTAAGTGAAACAGTGAACAGAAATACTCGAGAAAGGATTGGAGATACATTCAAACATGCACAACGAAGTTATTTCTTTCTTTGCCCATAATTCAAGACTTGTGACAACTTTTCAACGACATTGTCGTGCATATGTTCTCTAAATTTGTTGGATATTAATATCCAAATAATGAAGTCGGTGCAACTAAGAGATATAATAGTTAATTTCGAGCTGTAAATAGTGCCTCCTGGCAAAAGTGAGGATGAAAGTATACTATATTTCCAAATTCATGTTCTTGAATTGAAGCACGCAGGTGGCCAATGTGCAATACCAATGTTATAAGATTATGTGTTCTTAAAAAAGAAACATTTACCTCTTAAGCAATTTTCCAAACTTCCCCATAGAGATGTATTCCTTTAGCTTTGATGCGAGCCATTGCTTGGTGATTGATAAACATTTTGGTAGTTAGTGATGGATAAACCATGGACGCTAAAGGAGAGGAAGAGGAAACAGAGAACACACGCACACAAGGGGGAGAGCCGGGCAAATAAACAAACCCCGTGCCATCTCCCCCTTCAAAACCCCAAAAAAGTATTCTCATTAAGGATCTTTGACCTGCCATGCAAGCGCACCTGTCATGGCAAAGGTCCGGAGACGACAACATATAAATCTAAACACAAGGAACTAACCTCTCCATCCGAAATCTACAAAACCATCAGTCAGTAAACCATCAATCATCCCAGCTATCCCATACCAATACCTTACAGCATAGTTATATTTAAATAACCGCAGCAATACTGTATATTTTGCCTCGATAGATAACGAAACTTTGTTTGTACCACAATCTCTTCACTCATGGCAGTAATCCGGACGATACTGCCGCTTTACAATAAATATCAACAAAGCCATCGATATAGACAGCTCTCTCTCCCGCAACCATTTGCTTCAACGAAGAAGACGGTCAACCTGTCCAATAAAACTGCTTAATCACAAACGACCCGGTCAAAAAACACTAACAATCAAAAACTAGGCAAAATACCTAGAACAGTTTCCTCTAAACATCACCGATAAATCGATACTTGAACAAGTAATCAACCAAAACAGTCGCGTACACACAACAGGAAACTGAAAGTTATCCTATAAACTACTCAACATCCATATTAGAAAAAAGATAAAGAACATAAGATTCAATCTCATCTGGAGAAGAACATGAAACATGATACATAAACCTTCTTAGATCTACAAAAATAATGTACGATATAAAATTCTCGACATCCAGATTAGAAAAAAGATAAAGAACACAAGATTCAAGCTCATCTGGAAAAGAACATGAAACATCATACAAAACCCTTCTTGGATCTAGAAAAACCATGTACGACACAAAACAGCTAAACAGATCTAAAGACGTGAGCGATCAAAATAAGAACAATACCTAGCAAATCGAGCTCATAGAGATCAGATATCCTTCGATTAAAGTAGTCGGAGCGGCACAGATCAAACCCACGATCTGAAGCTAAATCAATAAATTAGAATAAGAAACGATCAATATATAGGTAAAAAGTTGCCGCCAGGAATCAGAGGCGTAACTAACCAGAAGACTCAACCCTAATTATAGAAGAGCCCTAGTTGGATCCAACGGTTTATTATTCAAAGTGATGGACGGCTAGGATTAACTTAGAAGGTTCTGGATACTCGTCCGTCCGTCAATGCTTATAAGACACGTGTTTCCCTATTAGCCACCTAAATTACTATGCTAAACTTCGATTAAAAAATATATAATTCGTAAAATTATAATTTGAATAGGTATACTTGAATTAAATATGTGATTAATTAAAATTCATTTTATTAATTAAAATTTAATTATAGTCTAATTATCTAATCCTCTATAACACTTCGAGTAAAATAAAATATTTTAAAAATTAGATCAAAAATAAACCAATGCATTTAAATTTTTAATATTAAATCAGTGTTAACATATCATAAACTTAATATGCACTGAAAATTGAATAAAATTTAAAATTTGTATGTATATATATTCATTAAAAAGTTGAATTTCTAAAATTATTTTTATTTAATTATTTATTTTTAATAATAATTATTATTAAAATAAAGTTAATAGGACCAATTTAATTTTTAAAAATAGATATATTCAAAATGCAATGCAATAAATTTTTTTGTGATAAATTAAATATGAAAGCTATTTTAAATTAATTTTTTTTTGAAATTCTAATTATTTTTGCTTCTTTCATGAATTTCACACTATTGACAACCGATACCTTTATTTAGAAATATCAATGGCTCGACCTGTAGCCTAGTTTATAGTCCTACAAGTCACAGGCTGATCGAGCCAACCTAACTTATCTTATATTTTAAAAAAAAGGTTAAAAATGATGTTATTTTTTGAAGTAATGGTCAGGCTACAGGCAAATTCGTACTCAGCTTGACCTCAGTTGTGGCCTAATTAGGTTGACCACTTTTGACCCGTGGCCTCCTGTGGCTCGGTCAACCCGAATTGGACTGAATTAAAAGTGACATTCCTATTTATTGATCCAAATTTGTTTTAATTTGAGAAAGGATAAAGTTTAAAATATATATAATATATTTAAATAAATTGAGACCAAATAAATACAATTATATAAAATTAAACTCTTAAAAATCAAATATTTATCAAAATTCTTAAATTTAAAGGATATTGTAAATATCTTAAAAAAATCATTCTAAATAAACTCCTATATTTAATAATTTATAAATTACAATAATCATTTAATAAACTTTCAGTCTTCCTCAGCTCCCGTGCATCACCTTTGCACGACTCCCGACACACCCGCATTGCAAGTCACTCCAGCTCTTCAAATTCATCTGCATCACTCTAAATTTAATTTAATTTATATTTATATTTTATTAATCTTTAAATTTATGCAATTATTTATTTATATATTTAATTATTATTTTTAATTCTTTTAATTTTTTTAACGAGTCTATCATAAACAATTTCTCTATCAATTAAAAATAAAGTTATGTATTTTAACATAATTCTTATTAAAATATTATTTTTATAAAAGTTTATTGTAGACGTTTCTAAAATATTAAAATTGAAATTAAAGGCTCAAAACGTTAATATGCGATAAAAACCAATTTTTTTCAAAATCGAACACAAAATTAAACCAGTAATATAGAAGGTTTAAAGTTAAAAAAATTCTTGAAAAAATAAAAAATTTAAAGTTTAATTAAAAAAACTATTAAATAAAAATTACGTAATTTATTTTAGTTTATAAAAAATATTGATTAATTAATAAATTAATTAATTTTAATAACAAAATTTATTAAACTAAATTAAAGGGAAAAATTAAAAGAACACACCTGCGGAAGAAGTATATGGCACGTAGGGCATGTTCCTTTCACATCAATAACAGTTTTGTGTTCTGAGTTTGGTATAAACATTATAACATCATCATCTAGCAGAGAATATATAAAAGGGAAAAGGGAATGAATGAATTGAGTGAAGGAGTGAAGGGATATAATAGTGACAAAGTCTTTGATGAGAAGCTCTTTGAAACCTATGCGATTGCTTGGATTAGAATCAAAGTCATGATACCAAAAACGCTCAAAGACCCTTTTGCAAGACAGAGAGAGCTGACGTCTACGTCAAACCTTCAATACAGAGCTTCATCCTGTTACGTTGGCACTGGCACTGGATTTCGCACCTCAACCAACTCTGAAAGAAACCTCACAACCAGAGAGAAGAAACCAAAATACTTTTTATCTTACTTAGCTGCGTAAATGGAATGCTGAGACTGGAACTTGGTTCCATCCCCGAGGAAAGAAGCATGGCCAAGAGATCAGACTTTGCACAGAAGCTGTTGGATGATCTCAGGCTGAGGAAGCAACGAATGGCTGCTCCTCAGACCTCAAATACCTCAAAAATAAAGACAGGAGGTAAGCAAGTACATATTCAGGATCAAAGTGTATTGTTTAAGTATGAACAAGTACGTTTCTTTATATTGTCATCTGCTTTTTTTCTCTGATGAAGATGGAAGATGAAAATATCATTGCATGAGGTTACTGATTAGGAATCCATAGTAGACAATCCATGAAATGATCATCTGTGAATATAAGCTGCAAAATTTCAGCACCTTTAAGAGAAATGTATGAAAAGAAACACCAGTTTAGACTAGAAATTTGCTGAATTGGGATTGGTTAAATTCGTCAGTATATTTTCACTGATGCGTACATTGGCAGATGCAAATTCTTACTCCATGCAAACTTATAGAGGATCCAGGGATATGAAAGCACACCAACCTGTAAGTTTATCACAGCTGAAGTTGATGACAGTTTGAGTATGTTTCAGAAAACTTGAACTGAAATGTACTGGTTCTTACCTGCAGAATGGTGTTAAAACTGGAAATATGCAAAATGGATCTCGAGGAGGCGGTAAATCACTGGCCATCAGGGAAGGTTCAAAACAGATAGTCCCTTATGGAAGAGATCAAAACTCAGCACAAACAGGAGATTTCTCCTTGGCCCTAACCTTTGCCCTTGAGAATGGAGGAAAGCTGCAAAGGGTTGATTCCTTGGGAAATAGTACAGTTCTTAGTTTCCTGAACCAGATCAATAGAGGGTCATTGGATTTAGGCAAGACGGACAGCAGTATTCGCAGGAGATCAATGGATCGTTCCTCGACAAGTGGTTTCCCTGCATTCTCCCCTCTCCATATCAGTGAAATTGCAAAAGGGGCACAAAAGTTGAATCAGATCCTAAGAGCTTGCTCTAATGGTCTCAAATTTGACAGCTACTCAATAGAAATTGGAAAGGAACTACTGAAAGGAGCTATAGACTTGGAAGAGTCCTTGCGTATGCTTGTAAACTTGCAAGAAGCTTCAGACTACATGATCAAGCCCCAGAGCAAAAGCAGGATCACATTGCTTGATGAAGATGAGGATGATAATAACAATAGCATGAATTCAGATAGACATAAGCAAATTGATCGGTCGATATTCCCCTTCGACAACTCCTCAAGGAATTCTCGTTACATCCTGACTTACTCATCTGAAGCTGCAAATTTCAATCATCAGGCACGCGCTTTAAGTGCCTCAAGCTCAGCCTCTAACAAGAGATCAAGTAACTATGGCCACCAACCGAATACTCTGGCAGCATTCTCAGAGCGTAAGGATCACCTGAGTTCATCGAAGTCAAAAGCAGAAAAGGCAAGAATACCAAATGTCATTGCAAAACTAATGGGGCTTCAAGAATTACCAGAAACTGAAGACTCAAAGAACAGCACACGGAAAGAATACAGCTCCAAGGTCACAAAAAGACCTGCGGAGGGAAGCAATTCACATCAGAAAAGGAAGAAAGATGCTGAGAATGAGATGTCACCAATTAAAACGCCAAATGATGCACAATCCAACAAGATGACGATCTCTAATAAGGCCAATACGAAAATAGATAAGCACCACGTCAGTATTGTCCCCTTGAACCAAAGGACTGAAAACCGAAAGGATACGCAGGAGAAACAGAGAAAACAGGATTATCCAAAGCTCAAGGAACAGAAAGGCAAAGAAAGAGGTGAAACTCATGATTTGCTTCTGAAGCATGAGCTGGGACAGGTTGCATCACATAGACAAAAAGGATCAGAAGCCACAATGGGGCTGCAAGGACAGATGAAAAGCAACCTAAGCATGATTAGAACAGAAAACAGAGATGTAAAGAAGCATCTCTCTCACAACCATAAAAAATCTCCCAGTGATCTTGCATTACAACAGCCTCGTATACTGCAGAATTCCGAGAAGAAAGACAATGTGCATCATTTGGGAGACAGTAATCCGCAAAATGGAAGTGAATCCCTCCCCAAGACTTTGCCAAGGCCAACGGATGCTCCTCCAAACATGAAAAACAAGTATTTGCCTGTAAGCCAAGAACATACTAATGGAATGCAATCAGTAGGGATTCCAAATAACAGGCACGATGAAGATCTTCTACGAGGAAAAAGTTCGACCCACTTCAGCACTGAGATGCAACATTCAGTCAACACAAGCTCCAAACATTATACCCCTCCTGGAAACATGAGATCAGAATCTAACAGAGGAAAGAGCATTGTCTCAGCAGCAAAAGAAGAGAAATCTGTTCAACTGCCAGCATCAAAGAAAGTGAGGGCCAAAATACAAGAAGTTGAGATCCTTCCAAAGATCAATGAACTAGTAACAAGAAAAGGTGGAGCTTCACAAAACATGGGGAGGGTATCAAAGCGTCCGATTTCCATATTGCAAGAAGTGAAGCAAAGAAAACATGAGAAACCAGGTGAATTCAAAGAAGTGGATCAGAAGACAAGCAAGTCCAAAGAAATAGAGGCACGGATTCTTCAATCTAATAAACCAGTAGCAAGCAGACAACATTCCAGTGCATTGTCAGAGCTGCAACTTAAAGATGAACAAGATTCCAATCTGTACTGTCCTCCGCTCAACAATGAACGCCAACTAAACAGCACAGAAATGCTTCTTCCTGATAAAAATGTAAGTTATACCGCTAATTAAAACTAACAATAGTTCAAAATACATTCCAATCGTTTCTATTTCTAAACATTTAATCTAATGTAGAATCGTTTGACATTGTGTATTGCCAGAACATAAATTCAATGGTGAGAAATGACTCGCATTCTGGCAACATGGTCTTGGATTCTTTTGATGGTAAGTACGACCTTGCCTTTGCAGAATCTCAGTTACTATGATACTACTTGAGCATGCTCATGTCTCTAGTTCCTTCCTTTACCTTATCACCAATCCGCATTACTGAAACTGTTTTCAGGAGGTAGGGAGGTTAATATCGTCGATACCCATAATTCTTCACAACCCAAGAACCAAAAACAACCCAGAATTGAAG
This sequence comes from Erythroxylum guanchezii, assembly GCA_025629825.1. NCBI lineage: Eukaryota > Viridiplantae > Streptophyta > Magnoliopsida > Malpighiales > Erythroxylaceae > Erythroxylum > Erythroxylum guanchezii. The sequence continues at coordinate 1,554,186 of JAOTAX010000002.1, forward strand.
CACCAAAGCCGCTCACAGCGAGTGAAAATCAGCTGAAGCAGATCCTAATGAAAAGTCAACTATTCCTCAACACAGCAGAGGCACTCTTCAAACTCAACATTCCTTTCGACATTCTTCACTCGCCCGGGAGTCTGGAGCTGGAATACCAGGACAAAGAGGGCAATATCACACTGGACTGCGGCTACGAGCTGATGAAGAGAAAAGGCAAGAGGCAAGAGCTCAGCGTCCATCCTTTCATGAAGGTATCGGTGGCATGCACGAGAGTAACATCTCTGGACGAGTTGATCAAACTACTGCACCAAGACATCGCGACCCTCAAATCCTACGGTCGAGACGATGGTGCGGATTGTCTTGTGGAAGACTACCTTCCCAAAATGCTGGAGGAAGACGTCTACGACAGAGAGCCAGACCTGAACTGCATGTGGGACTTTGGTTGGGACAAAACTAGGTTTGCGTCCCTCGAAAAGGACGATGTTGTCAGGGACGTTGAGAGGAATGTGCTCAATGGACTCCTGGACGAGGTCACCAGAGATCTTCTCCTGAGAGTTTGATCCAAAAACTTTGGAAACAAGTGCTTTTTATTCTTTTTCATTTTTGTATATTACAGAACTTGGAGTTTTGTGTGCTTCGTGGGGTTTCTGAACAACGTAAGTAACTACTTAAATGTTTATAATCGGAGATAAATAAATTGTAATTATGTTTCAAAAAACAAAGTGATGTTTGTTCGCTCGTAGAACAACATGTAAACCTCCATTTTATTTATTCATCCTTCTTCTTCTTCTTCTTCTTCTTCTTAAGAAACAAATTTTAATATGCCAGCCCTCTCTAATTTTTAAAAAAATTAAAATATAAAACAATTTATTTTTTAATTAGATCCGAGTATAGGTTGCCCAGACGTAGAATCCAGATCCTTTGTCCAGTTTTACTCTGTCTTATTCTGTCTCATAGAATCTTAGCCATTTATTTTGCGGGACCCACGCGGGTCCCATGCGAGTTCTATATAAATAAATGGCTAAGATTTATTGGACACAATAAGACAACATAATATTGGACAGAGGATCTGGACTCCTAGACGTAGGCTTACCCGAAACTCAATTTTTTTAAATAAAACATTGTTGTATCGAGTCAATCTAGGCCTGGACCTAACCAATGAGTCGATCATTGAAAAAAACTAAATTTAGGCTCATGCCAAAAATTGTCTATCCGTAATTATAAATATAACTTACAATTAATTCTTCTTATTAATCTTGTTAACACTACAAGGAAATTCATGATTTGCGACCGACCAATACCGACGGTATTGAAAACCGTTGAAAATACCGACCGAAAAAATCGTTCGGTCGGAGAAGTTGGCTGACAGTTGAAAAGTAGCGACCGATCAGCATTCGGTCGTAAAACTTAAGTGATGGTTATTTACCGACCGAAAATTCGGTCGGTAATGGAGTCGGTAAAAACGTCGGTCACTTAAAACCTACCCCTCTCTTT
>JAOTAX010000002.1:1558408-1568467 GCA_025629825.1 Erythroxylum guanchezii
AATAATAATAATAATAATAATAATAATAATAATAATAATAATAATAATAATAATAATAATAATAATAATAAAACCAATAATATTTTTATTTTCAGTTTTTTATTAGAAATCTCAACTAAACAGGCTTTTGTTTTTTTAGAAAAAAACAGAAACTAAAAACAGGAAATAGAAATCAAAAATAACAACAGAAAAACAAAAGTGGAACCAAACGGCCCCTAAGTTTTCTCTCTCTTTAAAACTTTATTCTTGAATAATATAGTTACATTAGTTAAGAAAAACAAGTATGTTTTACACTTATCTCTTCACGAAGATTCTATATATAAGAAAGTTTTGAACTATAAATCCTTTTTGAGATCTAAGTTATATGCGAAAAGGTTGGTCAGTTTAGATTTCTAAAAGACAGGTCATAAGAATTAATGCTCAGACAAATGACTTGTGTTTCAGCTACCATATCTGAAATATAGACTGTAGATAATCTTTGTTTATCTTTGATCTCTTGTGGAATATGTTCTAAAAATCTCTTGATTGATATATAGGCTGAAAACCTATAATGCAACTTTATTGAGACTTATCGGTGAAATATTTCATGAGTCTAGAACGACTTAAAATATCTCACCAATTTTGTAAAAAAATATTTTAATATTTAAAATATAGAACAATTTATTTTTTAATTGGATCGAGTCTGGGTTATCCAAGCCTAGGCTTACCCAAAGCCCAATTCTTTTAAGTAAAACAATATTATTTTACTTAGAATAATTAAGTATCGAATCAGTCTGGGCTTAGACTTAACTCATAAGTCACCTATTGAAAACAACAAAATTTAAACCCATGCCCAAAAATTGCCATCTCTAATTATAAATGTAACTTATAATTAATTCTTATTATTAATCTTGCTGATGTATACTCTCATGCAAATTAAGTTCTTACATAGAGATGTCAAAAAGAGTCCAGCTTGATCCAAATTTGACCTTGGCAGACAAGATCGAGGCTTAAGTTGGAAGTAATGGTCGGGTCTGCTCAATTGTTATTTCCAAAACGGCATCGTTTTGAAATTTTTTTTAAACGACGGTTAATTAATTTTTTAATTTTATTGAAAAATTAATAAAATTAAAAAATGTCTGGCTATCGCTTTCAGATTTCGATTGATAAGGGTAGGTGATAAAATGTGACAGGAACATGTACCAAGCATATAATAAAACGTGAAAATGAAATATATTTATTTATTATTACATGATAGTAACAATATTATAATTTTAAATTTTTATTATCTCCATCTGTTAGTTTGTCTATCCCTTTCTCGTCCAAGTTCAAACTCACTTCTTAGATATTAAGGTGGGGTCCATCCAAAATTTAATAAAGAATATACATTAAATATGTAAATTTTGTAGAGCTACACTTATTATGTTATTAATTTTTAATTTATATAAAATATATAATTCATAAAATAATTATATCTCAACATTTTATTAAGCATAAACTTATTTCACCTTAAATAAAAATAATAATGCAAGTTTATTAATATTTTTAAATAACAAAATAAAAATTATATATTTAACATTATATAAATCTTTAGTTAGTGATATTATATAAACTAAATTAATAATTTATATATTAATAACTATAAAAAATTATTTTAAAGAATTAAAATGTTATTAATAATTTTTAAAAAATTAATAACTTACATACTTTTTAACTTTATATTTTTTGTAGTGATTAAAATACTAAATTGATTTAGTTAATTTGATTATAAAAAAATTTGAATCAGTGAATTTGTCGGTTTAATTTTCAATCTTCTTATTCAATTTTTTGCAATAATTTTTATTGTTAAGAATTAATAAGTTTTTTAATTAATTAATCTATTTTTATAAATTAATTGACATTTATAAATTAAAATAAACAAATTAAATTTTATTTAATAGTTTTCCTTTTTAATTAAATTTTAAATAAAGAATAATTTCCTTAAATCATATTTTACACTTTAAAATTTATTTAATATATAACTGATTTTATGAGAATTTAATACTAATTTAATGTTTTAAACGATAAATTTTATTTCATATAATTTAAGAATTTTTAATTTTACCTTTAACAATTATTATTGATATAAAAATCTTTTAAAAATTTAAATAAGCGCGAAGACCGCACTTTATGGTAGTCAAAGTCAAACCAAGATCAAAAACCGGATGCGCCCCATGAATGGCAAAACCGGCACGAGCACATCACTGCTTGATGGTCTACACCGTAGGGGAACGACGTCCTTTCTGCGCTTTCACGCATCCCATCGACTTCCAAGAAGAACACGTGTACTCTCTTCTCTTTTCCGCCCTCTCTTTTGCCAACTTCTTTTCCATCCGAACACTCTCCACCACTTCTCTGAGCTCTCTAATCTCAACCAGTTTTCCTCTTCCACCTTCTGCCTTCCAAGCTCTGTTTTTGACAGGTACCCTCCTTTGAATTCTCTGGATTTTTTTGTGGTTCATCGTCTTAAAACTCTTTATGCTCTTTTTTTTTTTATTCACTTCGACGTCAGTCACTGATCCGTTTTTGCTGGTTTTGTCTCTTTGTTCTTTTCCTTTTCCGGTCATCCCTGTTGAGTTTTATTGAATTCTCTGGCTTTTTAACCATTGAAGAAAGATAACGATAAAGAACAGAGCTGGAAGGAGTCGTTTTTAAGTTCAATTTCTTGTCTTGATTAGTATTTTCTCTGCTACCAATCTGTTCCTTGTTCTTTTTTTTATCCCCTGTTTTTAGATGGCGTCATCAACTCTAATCTGCGAGACTCAGCCCTGGAAAGACTTGAAGGTATATAAGAAAATAACATCTTATTGCTTGGCTTCAAATGCCAGAAATGAGCGTATTGAATTGGTTTTGTGATTTTGAATCTTGTGTATATTTTTAGGTCCATGTCGAGGACGTTAAAAAGACCCACCTGCGGGATTTGCTGAACGACCTTGAGAGATGCAAATCAATGATGGTGTATGATTCCTCTGTTTTGGAAAATGTCGAAATTTCAAGATTTCTCCTTTTAATCTTTAGTGCAGTATAACTATGTATATCTCGGCTACTTTTTACAGTGAATTTGATGGGATAACGCTTGACTATTCAAGACAACGTGCCACTCTTGACACATTGAATAAACTCTGTAACTTGGCAGAGGTGAAGTTGGGTTTATCCTGCATCTCTTATTTGGCCTGTACCTGATAAAATTACTGATTATGTATGGTATCTCCTTGTTTGCTCATTGTAGGCAGCTCATCTCAAGGAAAAGATTAACCTCATGTTTAATGGAGATCGTGTAAGTCACTATTCCCTTCTTCTTCTTTGGTTTTTGATCCATTTCAACTGCATACTGTGGAATTCATTCGTATAAGAAAATTTTCATTTTTTTCTTAAAAGATTCTGATAACTTCCTTCTGCGAAGATATGACTAATCACATTATGCTTGAATGGCACTTCCAGATAAACAGCACTGAGAATAGGTCTGTGCTGCATGTAGCTTTGCGTGCTCCAAGGGATGCAACTGTAAAGAGTGATGGGAAGAATGTTGTGCCAGAGGTTTGGAATGTTTTGGACAAGATCAAAGACTTCTCAGAGCGGGTCCGGAATGGTTCTTGGGTAATTACAATTCTGAATTTTAATTTCATGCATGAATCTCCTGTTTTGTAGTAACAGCCAAATTATGCTAGGTTGGAGCTACAGGAAAACCACTGACTGATGTGGTATCAGTTGGTATTGGAGGAAGCTTCTTGGGTCCTCTTTTTGTGCATACTGCTCTTCAAACAGGTTCTTCGGATGCTTGCTTTATTGGATTTGTTGGATCTTAAATTTGCTGTGACAAAAGCTTGTCCATGGATTAACTTTTCTGCTTTTTGTCAACTTGCAGATCCAGAGGCTAGCAAACACGCTAAAGGACACCAGCTACGGTTGTAAGTACTTTCATTTTTCTTCTTATCTCATTTGGGCATATGTTTCAAATATGCAGGGGGTTTTTATGGTGGTAAAAGTTATATTATAACTTTCTTTGAGATTATTCAACCTGTTGTAACATTATGTTTTGACAACCTGATGTATTCTGCTTTCTGCTTCAGTCTTGCCAACGTGGATCCAGTTGATGTTGCTAAAAATATTGCTGGCCTAAACCCTGAGACGACCCTCGGTGAATTACTCTTTTCTTCCGCTAATTCAATCAATTTGGTTGTATCTTGAGATTATTATGAAGTTTCTAACTTTTTTGTTTTCTATATTGCAGTTGTTGTTGTTTCAAAAACTTTTACCACAGCTGAAACAATGTTAAATGCTCGCACACTAAGGGCCTGGATTTCAAAAGAACTTGGGTCAGTGCAATATTGTATCACATCTCAGATTTCTAAGTATTTGAAGTTAGATTAAGATAATTATGGCTTCTGATCAGAAACTTAAAGGAAATGAGGATATTGAAAGTTATACATTATAAGACTGTTAGAGGGATCTACGATTTTGTGATGCTTGCTCATAATGCATTCACTGCCTGCTCTGTGCTATATGTAACTTTTGTTTGGAAAAGCTCTGTATGTCTTTGTCTCCCTTGGTCGTATCTTACCTGTTCTTGAATTGTTTTTCAGACCTTCTGCTGTTGTGAAGCATATGGTGGCTGTTAGCACTAATCTTGTGGTACAATTTTCTTCTTGCACTTTCTCATGATACTGAAAATGGGAATCGTACTGTCTGCTTGATATGTACATAAAATGTTTCATTTTTTCGCTTATTGATAACTGGTTTGGAAATGCTTATACCTGAGCAAGTTAGTGTTATTACAAGCACAAGATGTATATGTGGCAACTTCCATTGTTGAGTGTTCAATTTTATGTTAATGCAGCTTGTAGAAAAGTTTGGCATTGACCCAAACAATGCTTTTGCATTCTGGGACTGGGTTGGTGGCCGCTATAGTGGTAAGTTTCTTTCCTTTCTGAAGGGGTGTTCAGTGAATTTACAGAAAGTCCTAATCAGGTTATTCATTGCAGTTTGTAGTGCTGTTGGAGTATTGCCCTTGTCTCTCCAATATGGTTTTCCGATAGTCGAAAAGTACGGTTACTTCTGATTACCTCAAATTTCCTACAAACACTTCTGAAATATTTGACATGCAAGTTGTTATTTACAACTTGAACTGAGGATCTGTTATCATTTCTTTTCGGTACAGATTTCAAGTCATTTGTTTATAATATTTCTTCCAAGTGGGAGAGTAGATTTATAAGAAATATGTCTTTGTTAATAAATTTGGATTAATGACATGCATTGTCATCAATGAAATCCTTATTGGTGTTCCTTTGATATAGTCAAAATAGAGTTATAAATTGTGTACTTGTTTATCAAATAAATAAGTCATTGCTTTTTAAACTACTATTATGATGTCATTTACTTGAAGGTTCCTAAAAGGAGCATCAAGCATTGATCAGCATTTCCGTTGTGCACCGTTTGAGAAAAATATCCCTGTAAGTATCATAAACCTGCGCCTTATGGGACCTGGATTGTTGCATGACTGCATATATGGCATTTGTAAGAAAAATTTCAGTACCCACGAATGTGTTTCAATGTGATTTTCGACTTTTTGATAACAAGAATGTCCCTCAGGTGCTTTTAGGTTTGCTGAGTGTGTGGAATGTTTCATTTTTTGAATATCCTGCAAGGGTGAGTACTTTAGAGCCGCTATTTCAACTTTCAGTTGCTTAGTTTTATTGCATGTTTCTATCTATTGTTTTGTTTTGTAAGTTTTCTGGTAATTTTTCAGGCGATCTTACCTTACACTCAAGCTCTGGAGAAATTTGCCCCACATATTCAGCAGGTATAGTTAACCAGCTTGCTTGTCTAAGTTTCCTGGAAGAGGGTGATGCAGAAATTTGTTGTTAGATTTGCTTATACCTGGTCAATCTGATCAAATCAGGTTAGTATGGAAAGTAATGGCAAAGGGGTTTCAATTGACGGTGTTCCGCTTCCATTTGAGACTGGTGAAATTGACTTTGGTGAACCTGGAACAAACGGTCAACATAGCTTCTATCAATTAATTCACCAGGTGATTTTTATGTTTATTGTGTATTTAGTTGAAAAGAATGCACCAGACTGTTGCTGTTTAAATCGTTACAAGTTGAATTTCATCGTCTCATCGTTCTGAAATCTTCAGGGACGTGTCATTCCCTGTGATTTTATTGGTGTTGTGAAGAGCCAGCAGCCTGTATACCTAGAAGGTATCTTCAAGCTTTCCAATCTGAGTCCTTGAAGCTTTGATTTTGTTGTCCTGTTTATGTTACTTAAAAACTTAATATGTTTGACAGGCGAGGTTGTGAATAACCATGATGAGCTCATGTCCAACTTTTTCGCACAGCCGGATGCTCTGGCTTATGGCAAGGTAGATTTTATGCTCCGGTTGTGATAATTCATGGAATCCTAATATATTCTACTTTATGATGAAGCAGTAAGCTATCTAAGTATTTGATTAATTATTGTTCTTCTTTAGACACCAGAGCAGCTGCAAAAGGAGAATGTTCCACAGAATCTCATTCCTCACAAGGTAAATGCTTGCAGCTTTTTGTTGTAAGCCTTGCTGTCACTAATTTCTTAGATGAATTACTCCTCCAACGGTTCGATTTTTGCAGACCTTCTCTGGCAACAGGCCATCTCTCAGCCTTCTGCTTTCATCATTGGACGCATATAAAGTTGGTCAGGTATATGGCTTTTCTTTGTCAAGCATTTTGGCCCATTCGTAATCATTTTTGTGTTTCAGAGGTGTCACTTCCTTTTCTGTCTCGGCCATAATGTCTACTTTATCGCCTTCATGACTTAATACTCGGAACACTCACTGGTTCTTTTCAGTTGCTGGCCATCTATGAACACAGAGTCGCTGTACAAGGTTTTGTATGGGGCATCAACTCTTTCGATCAGTGGGGAGTTGAGTTAGGAAAGGTATGAATCATGCTACCAACTGTTTTGCTAAATCATTCATTAAACTTTAGCTTCCTCTACTCTTGATAACGCTTGTTTATTTTGTGACTAGTCACTGGCCACTCAAGTTAGAAAACAACTTCATGCTTCTCGTACAAAGAGAGAACCCATCGAGGGCTTCAATTACAGCACGTCGACATTGCTAACAAAGTACCTGGAGGTATATACGGACAACCATCATTCCTCCAGGACAGAAAAGATCTTTACATTACAACAGGTTGTGTTCAGGAATTGTGACTGAAGGTTTCCTTTTCTTTCTGTGTTTTCACTTTGCAGGAAAGTTCGGATGTCCCGGCTAATCCGCCTACCCTTCTACCTCGGATATAAGTGAGTTTTTACTGGACACTTTTGCTCGCTGTCCATAGTAAATTAAAAGTATCTTAAACATGATACATCATCTTAATCTGCTGATGTTTTTCATTTCCAAACACGATCATCCTTCTTGACATTATGGAGATTGTGAATAGTATCTTCACTTTCGACCGATTTTGTTTCTGATGATAAGTGGATGTATCATGGGAAAAACTTTGCAAGTGTTAACTCGAATGTTAGCTCAGAACTCTCATATTTACGCATCCTTTGCACATGCTCATTCAATAAAGCCAAATTTTGCATTTCACTTTTTACTATTGTACTTGTGATTCCATTGATTGAGCCCGACTTAAAACTTGATCAATTTGGGCCGTTTCAATCTGCTTACCAAGATCTTTAAGCAGATTGAAACGGCCCAAATTGTCTAAAACGACATTATTTTGAATGATACGAGGTCGAACTCTAGCCCATGGAGGGGAGTTTTGGCAATGGCAATCCTTTCTTTTTACGGTTTCAATCTGCTTACCAAGATCCAAATTGTCTAAAACGACATTATTTTGAATAATACGAGGTCGAACTCTAGCCCATGGAGGGGAGTTTTGGCAATGGCAATCCTTTCTTTTTACGGTTAAATGCTTGTTGGCCTAAATTAGTAGAACTCTCCACTCTCTAAAAAAAGTAATGCCATCGTTTGGCTTTATGATGCATTCATATGGACACTTGAATGTCGAAGGTTTGGGTTCGGGTTCTGGTTCTGGTTCGGCGTTAGTTAATCAGACTTCGACCTGTGCTTAGGTTCAGATTGTTCAACCTAGCCTAAAGCTCGAATTTTTTAATAAAAATAATGTTGTTCAAAATTTTTAAAAATTAAAAATACATTTAATCGAACTTGATCAAGGTTCAAATTCAACCTTAGACCTAATTGAGTTTTAAGTTGACTCTAATTTGATTGCGCTCGAATTCAACCTGATCTATTGCCACCCTTAATCATGTATGTATTATAATTATTAAGGTAAGTTGGACCCATTGATTATGCACATGCCTATTGTGATCAATATATTATAAAAATTAGACAAAAAGTTAAATCACTAATAGCTTGTTTAGTTTAACGGATGGAATAGATAAAAAAAGAACAGGTTTAACGGCTAGCTAGAATAGATAAAAATAGAATAGTTATTTTTAGGATAGAAAAGATGAGTAACATAATTGAATAAGCATTATTTTGTTTGATTTACTGTTAAAAATTTTTTATGCTGATGTTTGGTTTAAAAATATAAATTCGAAATGACAAAGGAATAACTAATAAAAAGATTAAAATATCTTTATTATTATTATTATTATTATTATTATTATTATTATTATTATTATTATTATTATATTATATTATTATTAATTTTCTTCTTAATAATAATAATAATAATAATTTATAATAATAATAATAGTAATAATAATAATAATAATAATAATTATAAATTATTATTATTATTATTATTATTATTATTATTATTATTATTATTATCATCATCATCATTAAATTCTTTATTATTATTAATTTTGAAAATGAAGAAAAAATGCGAGATGAAGTGAATGATAAAAAAGTCATGAATGCCTTTATTCTTGGAATAACTACAGACCGGTGAGGATGGTCATTAATTATTGCTAAAAGATAAGGAATATCTAATATTGAGATTAGGTATTATGTGTATTTTAGTCTAACCAAACAAAGGAATAATTTTCTCTTTTTTTAGGATTTTTCCTATATTCCGTTACTGGTTCGATTACGGCGGAAACAATGGATGTTAATTCGGTTATCGCCGGCCTATCTCTAACTGGAGAAGAGGACGACGATTGAGAAGTTCCAACCTTGGGAGGAGTATCTGGTTGGCCTTATGAGTTGTGTTTGGTTGGCACCTTATTGACCACGTCTCGACTTTCTTTTCAGGCCCTCCGAGATCTTTTTTTCGATCTTTGGCAACCACAAGCAGGTATTGCAATTTCAGAACTTGGGAGTCGTCGTTATTTGTTTCGTTTCTTTCACAAAGTCAATGTTGATCGAGTCATAAAACGGGGTCCCTATGATTTTAACCGCCATCTATTGGTTTTGCATCGATTACATGAGGGTTTCAACAACTATTGATTCGATGGGCGTATCTAATGGACAACATGTTCATTCTTCTTCGTTATTGGCAGGCGTCACGGAGCGACCCGTTCAGTCACAATGAAAATACTAAGTTGGAACTGTCAGGGTCTCGGCAACTCTCAGACAGTTCAAGCACTGGACGATTTAATTCGTCAACATAGGCCGGATATAGTTTTCGTTATTAAGACTTTAGTTGAAACTGATCGTATTGTGGAACTTCGCCAACAATTTCATTTTGATGTTGGATTCAGTGTTAATCGAGTGGGTAGAAGTGGCGGGTTGGCTGTTTTTGGCCGTCGCTCGAATATGGTTGCGGTACTTCGTCATTCACAAAACCATGTTGACGTTAGAGTCTGTATGGACGATGAGACTGCCTGGTTACTTACGTGTTTTTATGGTTACCCGGAACGGTACCGTCGAAGAGATTCATGGCAACTTTTACAGTCACTTAATCCAGGGATTACTATACCTTGGGTGGTGATAGGTGACTTCAACAACCTTGCTTGTACAAGTGAAAAGATTGGAGGGGCAGTTCATCCGAACTATTTGTTTGCCGGATTTCGTTCAACATTACAAGATTGCGACTTGCAGGAGATTGAATGGCTTGGGTATTCATTTACATGGGAAAAAAGTCG
>JAOTAX010000002.1:1568567-1586890 GCA_025629825.1 Erythroxylum guanchezii
TCAATTTTGCTGCCTTTACGGGATTGTTTTGCGGAATTATGTGCAACACAGCCCATAGACGTAGTTACTGAATTTGTCATGGTATGTTGGCGTGTGTGGTGGACTCGAAATCAATTGCTTTGGAACCAGCATAGTGTTGCTCCAGAGATAACTCTTCACACCGCCCTTGATTTCCTTCGAGATTGGACTGTTGCACAGCTTCGCCGACGACATCAGCCCCCTCGTACACGCGCCTCAACTTTGAGTGCACATGGTGCTCCTCTTGTTCAATGGAAATGTTACACCGATGCATCAATTTTTGACTTATTGTGTAGCATTGGCATCGGCACTGTTACGTGTTCAGCCGATGGTTCCTTTCTCCACGCCTTCTCATCATTCTGTTCTGAGTCCTTTACTCCACGTGTTGCCGAAGCCCTTGCTCTGCGCATTACACTTGAATAGGTTTTACATCGATGCACAGGTGATGGAGTTGTGTTTTCTGATGCACAAGGTGTGGTGCAATCCCTTACCAATGCTTGTGATGACTGGTCTGAATATGGTTCCATCATAACGGATTGCCGCCTTATGCTTGCACAACGGCCTAATGTTCGAGTCTTATGGTTAGGACGGAATGATAATTTCTTAGCACATCGCTTAGCTCGTAATTCTCATTTTCATTCCTCTTTTAATTTTTGGACATTTCCTCTAGCTTGTTTGCAAACTTTTTTCGATTAATTGAATGTTTTTCCCCTTAAAAAAAAAGAATACATCGGGAATATAATTCCTAATCCATTGAACCAAACATGCCATAAGAAGAAGAGGTTTAAGGTTAACCGATATTTGATCGTCATAAAATTGATTAAAAATTAAATAAATTTTAAAATATTATTAAAAAAGATTGTCTATACTTTTCAAAAAATTTGAAGTATAATTAAAAAATATTATTAAATAAAAAGTTGATTGATTTATTTTAGTTTACAATAAATTATTAATTTACGAAAATTAATTTATGAATTAATAAAAATATTAGTTTTTAAAAATAAAAGTTATTAAAATAAATTAAACTAAAAAATTTAAAAAATTTATAATTTTTATAGTTCAGTTGAGCGAGTTATTTAATTATTAATGGGTATAATTTCATGCCAACAACTCTTTCTTTCTTTTCTTTTTTTTTTTTCCAGATTTCTTGTTTTTATTGGATGCTCTAACCCTCATAAGTACACCTTTCCTCTTTTCCACTTCTGGAAAACGCAATCTACACTTATAGATTTACCTTAAACTACGCCAAAACGTCGCGCATTACGCACCCATTACCAATACCTCCGCAACCATACTCGGCCACTGAAACACTGAGATAACCTCCGTAGTCACTTCCCACAACACAACCTCGCATCTCGTAGGAACCACGCAACCCAAGTCTCTGTAATGTGGTTTACACGAGCTTCTTCGCGCGTGAAGATAACACTAAAAACTGTACTCATACGAACTAACCCGTCTCTCTTAGTAAAATTGGGAAGGCAGACAACGAACCGCTAACCCTAGCTAACGTGAGCCGAGCGATGGCATCGGCTTAACCTACTCCCATTCCCCACAATTTCTCTCTCCCAATCACTTTTAACCTATATTCTCTATTCGCTCAACGCAACAAAAACTAGAAAGGGTTCTCTTGGCACGCTTTTGTCGCTAGGTCATCACTCTCTCTCTACCTGTCCCCGATTACTCATGGCTAACACTTCGAGCTCCGACCCCCGCCACGGCCTCTCCGTCACGCCGCCTCACCAGATCTCCAAAGGTCAATCAGCTTCTTAGTTGCTTGAAACAAATTCAATCTTCTTCTGTCATGTCCGATTCTTGTGTTCCTAGGGTTGTGCCTTGGGTTTTTAAACCAAAACCCTAGTTTCCCTTGCGAGCTGGACCTACTTGTCTCCCTGCTTTAGATAGCATTAACGTATAATGGGTTAATTCGGCGATTTTTGTTTAGAGATTTATGGTTTCTGTAAAGCTAGGGTTTTACATTTATCACTGAACCGTGAAAACAATTTCATGGTATCTTTTCATTGTTTGATATTTGGCTGTTGGTTTTATTTTCATACTATTCAGAAGAAAGAGAATTAAAAAAATGTATCTCAGTTGGGCTGGATATTTAAAGCATTTGGATTCCTTTATCTTTAACACAGGAAAATGTAGTTTGAGAACGATATGTGCTATGGTTTCGTTTCTTTGTTTTTTCAAATCTATTAATTTCACCGACAAAAACTTTATCCGAGGAACAGTAGCAAGTGAATCTATCGGACTTTGTCTGGAACTCGTGTGAGTTGTCGGACCATGTAAGAGATGGGGTTCGTACTGATGAAACATTCTCGATTAGTGATTGGCGTGTGCAGACTCCTGGGGACCTCTAGTACATGAAAGTTGGTTATAAATGTACCAGTTAATTTTGCTTAGCGTTAAAGGTTTGGTCACTTATAGTGTTGTACTGGAAATCCATAGATTTCAGTTGTTATGTTATGTTTTGTTGAGGAAAATATTGAAACCCTAAGTGTCACTCGTAACTAGTGTGAAGTTGTGTCTTTTCAAGTGGATCAGAAACCCTTGGAGTTGACTCAACCATCAGGCTAGACATTATTCTCACCTAAAGCAAAGAAGTGTCAACTGAACATGTTTTGATTGTCCTCAGCAATGAAAGATTGAAATTGCCGAGTTGCCAAGAGTTGGTTTAGATTTTTGTCACTGTAATACCAGACTAATTTCCTTAAGGTTGCTTTACTTTCTCTGCTTGCTTCTACTCGGAAGCATTGATTGCATTGCACAATCTGCCCTCTGTTGCGAATCATCCTCTCCGTATCTAATAATTTTCAATTTATAAGTTGCTCAAGGATGCCAATTTCCCAGTAATACTGCTGCCAAATTGGAGCTGTCCATATGTTTAAGTTGATTGCTGAGCTTTATGTTCCAATTGGTGAATTGGATCAAACATATTTTTATTAATAAATGGATATATTCTGCAGATGCTCAAGGATCTGACAATCCTGTCCCGCTTTCACCACAGTGGCTTCTACCGAAGCCAGGTGAGAGCAAGGCTGGTGTAGGAAGTGGGGTATGTAGTCAGAACCTTGTTATTTTACTTATCTATATCTGTAATGCAATAGTTTTATCCATATCTGTTATGCCATAGTTTTATCTATATCTGTAATGCTATAGTTTTACATAACTCAATAAATTTTTATGTGTCATTATATACCCTTCCAACCCAAAGCCATGCATGTCATGTTGTTATGATATGTTCCTTTTCATGTTTGTTGATTATAATTTTCATTTTCTGGGTTGGGGATTGATATTTACACAGGAGAGCCACTCCAGCCCATTTCCAGCTTATGGTAGTCGCTCAACCAGCACAAAATCATCAAGCAATAATGAGGAGAGTCACGAGATCCAGAAGAAGAAGGATGTTTTCCGACCTTCTTTGCTTGAGATGGAGACTGGTCGCTGTGAACGATGGCGTGATGAAGAAAGAGACTTTAATTCCTCAATGCGCAAAGATCGCCGGAGGGATGGAGACAAGGATCTTGGTGAGACACGGAGAGTTGATCACTGGGCAGAGAATTCATCCATTAGGCATTATGAAGCTCGTCGTGCCCCCTCTGAGCGCCGGATGGATTTGGGTAATCGGGAGGCCCATTATGATCAGCGGCGTGAGAGCAAATGGAACACACGGTGGGGACCTGGTGGTAAGGAGACAGAAGTTTCGCATGAGAATAAAGTGGACCTTAGAAAAGATGTTGAAGTTTCATCTGAAAAGGGGTTGCCTCATCATTCTGTTCATGGAAAAGACGAAAAGGATGGTGATCTTTATCGGCCTTGGAGATCTAACTCCTTCCAGAGTAGAGGAAAAGGGGAGATTCCTCATCAACAAACTCTAATGCCAAATAAACATACTTCTACTTTTCCTTATGGGAGAGGACGTGGAGAAAATAATGCTACTTTTTCTGTGGGTCGTGGAAGGACCAATTCTAGTGGAAACTCTGTGAACAGTTTTTCAGTTCAGTCCCGATCTTTTGGAGCTATTTCAGACAAGAGTGAAAATGGACCTTTAAGATATAGTCGGACAAAATTAATTCATATTTACAGGATGACAGACATGAAATCTTGTAGCAAAATTTTGGCTGGGTTTGTACAAGTTCCTTCTCTTACGCAGGACAAACCCTTAGAGCCGCTTGCAATCTCAACGCCAAGTTCTGAAGAAATGGTAATTTTACCTATGGCTTTGGAAATTTTACCTATACTTGTTGCTAATTGACTTAGTGTTGCTTTCTTGAATAGGATGTTTTGGATTCAATTGATAAAGGGGAATTAGTAAGTAGTGGTGCTCCACAAATATCCAAAGAAGGATCTCTTGGGCGTAGCCCTCTGGATTCTACTCCTTCAAGACGAGCCAAGCTTGGTATTGAACTCATTGAAGTGCCTTCAACATTCTTGTGCATATTTGGGTAGAGATGAACTAATTTTGTGGTTCAATAATATGAGCAGGCAGTACAGATGATGCACCACTCTCAATGGAGGATACTAAAGATATCAATATCGACATTTCAAAAGCTGGTTGTGAAAATCATGTAGAGAGAGTATATACTGATAGAGAAACATACTATTATCGATCCAACTCCAAACATGAATTCATGCAGGACCACAAGGCAGATGACAAAATGAAAGGTGAAGGTAATTGATGCAGAATTTGATAGCTATTGTTTATGATCTTGTTTGATGATCTTTAGATAGTCATTTAATCCCTGAAAACAATATGATTTTATAGACGATTCATTCAACAACTTTTGGTCTTGAGTTTTATGTAGTGGGTTTGCTTTGGTTTTATTTACTATAATTAGCTAAGCTTATGTGTTGTTTTTATTTCTTTTTTATGATAAACTGCCCTCGATTGGAGATTGCATCTGTACAATCATTTTCTTTTGTCTGCAGTTCCCAGAGAAGATATTGGTCCTTGCAGAAAGATTGATGATGCTCCTATCAGTAGGGAATCAACTACACAGGTGAATAATCCTGTGCATCCTGGCAGTGGCACTCCATGGCGAGCCCCATCTCTAGGAGAAAAGGGAATCAACTCAAGAGAGATTCCAAGTGATGGTATGTCTAGAAACCATGATCATAGTTGGAGTCAGCCTCAGAAGAATCTAGATAATCAGTGGGAAACTAACTTGGTTAATCCGTCGCTCTCTAAAGATGGTAAAAAATGGCAAACTGGTGAGGATTCCGTGGTGAACAGGCAGCCATTGGTAAGTCTGGACAAAGAACAGGAAGATAAGAAACTCCCACCACCTTCTCCTGAGAACCTAATTCTTTTATACAAAGATCCTCAGGGTGAAATTCAAGGACCCTTCTCTGGAGGTGATATAATTGGATGGTATGAGGCTGGATATTTTGGGATTGATTTGCAAGTTCGCCTTGCAACTGCATCAAAAGATGCACCCTTTTCACTACTTGGTGATGTTATGCCTCATTTACGAGCTAAGGCTAGACCACCACCTGGTTTTAGTGTGCCGAAACCGAATGAATTGACAGATACATGTACTAGGCCTAACTTTAGTGGATTGGGTGCTGTGCTTCAGCTTGATATGATGAAAAGTGAACCGAGACATAAATCCACTTCAAAAACGGAGGCAGAAAATAGATTCTTGGAGTCACTCATGTCTGGAAATATAAGCAATTCATCTCAAGGTTAAGATTCTTTTTCATTGTTGATCCTCTACCTTTTCCACCTATGTATCAACTACTGTCTTCATGTTTATTTTCCTTTCGTTGCTATACAATGGTTTGTTTTTATGGGGGCTTTTTACTTAAATTTGATCCGTGAACACTTTAACTTTTATTTTCATTGTTTCATTGCCATCTTAATGGCTTGGGTTCTTATGTGACAATTATAGGTTTGCCAGAATTTTTGGGCAGTACTACTGGCAATATGGCCCAAGTGGGAGTTGATGGGGGGAATGATGTGCTTCTTTTGGCAAATAGGATGGCACTTGAGCGGCAGAGGTCGCTGCCCAATCCTTATCCTTATTGGGCTGGCAGGGAAGTGGCACCAATAGTCTCAAGACCGGAGGTTCTTTCTGAACCTTCAATATCACATCCACAACTACTAGCAGCACTGAATGAAAATTCTCTTCAACCTCCTCAATTACAGAATACTGACGTGATATCCATCCTGCAAGGATTATCCGACAGATCAAGTACTGCAGCGACTAATAATGTAGCTACTTGGTCAAATTTTCCTGTCCCAAGTGGCTTGGATCCAGTAAAGGAAAAACTGGACTTGCATCAAACCCATAATTTTCCTTCACAAATTCCTTTTGGACAACACCAGAGGCTGCAGCAGCAGAATCCATCTTTAACAAATATACTTGGTCAAGCTGTAGATAATCCATCTGGTCTTTTGAGTTCTGATAATTCACTTGTTTCTGGTTTAGCACAAGATCCACAATTGCTGAATATGTTGCAACAGCAATACATGTTGCAGTTACATTCCCAAGCTCCTCTGCCAACACAGCAGCTGTCAATGATGAATAACCTCTTGCTAATGAAACAACAGCAGCAACAAGAGGAACAGCAACAAATCTTGCGTCAACAACAATTGCTTTCTAAGGTACTTTCAGAGCATCACTTGAACCAACGATTTGGAGAGCCATCTTTTGGGCATTTGCAGACTGCTGCAATACCTACTGGTAGTGCTTCTATAGATCCTCGGCTTCAACCATCTCAAGAATTATTTCAGCTTGGTTCTCAGGTGCCAGTTTCAAATGTGCAAGATGAGCGTACTGCCGCCAGTTTCATGAATTTGCCTTTACAAGTCACCCAGGATGTTAGCTACAATGTTGATGCCAAAGCCCCTCATCATCTTTCTCATGACCTTCATAATGTTGATTCGAGAGTATCTTTCAATCCTGTTCATGAAACGCATGAGGATACTGGCCTTCAAAGAAGTTGGGTTCCTAACAGGCCCGCAAATTTTGATTTTGTCGGTCAAAATGAATCTGTGCTGCCCTCATCTTTATCTGAAAGTGCACACTTGTCAGGGGTCATGAAAGAATCCTCAAATGTGTCTTCTCATGTACTGGAATCTCTCCATATCTCTGATTTTCATGCTCATGTTTTGCGGGATCAGTTGTCAGAAGACAATTTGAGAGGTGAAGAAGCAGTGACCGTGCCAGTTTCTGAGACAATTACAATTTATAGACATTCAGAATCTAATGGAAACTCTGTTTGTGCTGATGAAAATTTAAAGCTTGAAAATCCTGCTCAAGTGGCCGTTCAAATGGACAATTCTCATAATGAGCAGCAGGGTGAAAAGGAAGCATCAATTGATAATCCTTCTGCTGCAACACAGGTGAAGAATGAAGTTCATGAGTCAAGAAAAAGTGAAAAGAAATCCAAAAAACAGAAATCAGCAAAGTTCAACAACTCTCCTGGCCAAGGAAAGGGAGTGTCAAAGGCATCCATTTTACAGCAAGCAAAGCAACAGGAAACAGAAGGGTCAAATTCTGGTGACACCAATATTGCGTCCACTGATGGAACTTGGGGAACTCCTCCTCTAAAGGCAACAAAAGACAAGTCTGAAATTTCATCTGAAATTGTCGACTTCCAACAATTCAAAAGTGTGTTGCCTACAAGTGTACCTGGAAATCATATTGAACCAGCTGATGACAAGAGTGGGCCACATCTAGTTGAGCCTGTTACAGTGCAGAATTCACAGATACAGCCAGTGCAAAGAGCTTGGAAACCTGCGCCAGGTTTCAAGCCAAAATCTTTGTTGGAAATTCAGCTGGAAGAACAGAAGAGGGCACAGGAAGAAACAATGGTTACCGAGATAACCAACTCCGTGAGTTCGATGAGCTTGTCAACTCCTTGGGTGGGGGTTGTTGCCAACTCAGAACTGAAAATTTCCAGAGAACATCAGAGAGATGCAACTGAATTGAATGTGAATAAAGCTGAAATTTCATCAACTTCAGAGAGCAAGAAAAGCCAGCTACATGATCTTTTGGCAGAAGAGGTTTTAGCGAAGTCCGAGTTTAGAGAGGTGGAGTTGGCAGAAGGTGTCTCTAGCTTGCCTTATCAAGTTAAAATTGTGAACGTGGATTCTGTTGATGATGGAAACTTCATTGAGGCAAAGGACGCAAAGAAGAGTCGTAAAAAGTCATCAAAAGCAAAGGGTTCTGGAGCTAAAGTCACAATGCCTGATGTACCTATCAGTTCCAGTCCCATTGAGAAAGGTAAAAACTCTCGTTCTGTGCAACAGGATAAGGAAGTGCTGCCTGCAATCCCATCAGGCCCTTCTTTGGGAGATTTTCTTCTTTTGAAGGGGGAATCATCAAACCATTCGCCTTCACCGGCATGGTGTACTGATGCCAAGAGGGCGACAAAACCCACTTCACTAAGGGACATCCTGAAAGAGCAGGAGAAAAAGGCTACTTCAGTCCAGCCTCATAATCAAATACCAACTCCACAGAAGCCCCAACCAAATCAGACTGCTCATGTGACTGGTTCTTCATGGTCCCTTTCGAGTACTTCCCCAGCAAAGGCTACTGCTCCAATCCATATCAATTCTAATACCACTTTTCAGTCAAGATATAAACAGGATGATGATCTATTCTGGGGACCACTTGATCAATCCAAACAAGAGGCTAAGGAGTATGAACTTTATCTTTCCCTATTACCAGATGTCATTTTTCTTGTTTCTTGAATTTGAATTGGTTGCCCTGGTGTATTATGTTTAATGCTTCATGTGATTCATTAACTTTGTTTGGAACAGGTCCAAATTCCCACATCTTGCAAACCAGGGCAGTTGGGGAACCAAAAACACTCCCATTAAAGCAACTCCTAGTGGGTTATTAGGCAGACAGAAGTCTGGGAGCGGTAGGCATGCTGACCTTTCTCTCTCTTCGTCACCTGCTTCCGCTCAGTCATCAATTAGAGGGAAGAGAGATACGATGAACAAGCATTCAGGTAACTGTTAGATTGGCAATGTTTCCTTATGTAGTAAGGTGAAATCCTCTTAAATGTTTCATTTCTTTTGCAGAGGCCATGGACTTCAGAGATTGGTGTCAAAATGAGTGTTTGAGACTGATCGGCTCGAAAGGTATCGTTTACATTTTTTAACATTTTCTGAAGAGCACCAACTGGTATATAACAGTTGCATATACATCATCGCGAGATTTAATTGACAAAAAAGGGAACTGTGACCTTGGAAGTCACAATTTTCCGTAGGAAAAACATGCTATAAGCATGTTTAAATTGTGTAAATCTCAAATATAGCTGAATTAAATGGACTGAGTCCTAGTTGTCTGGCAATACTTTCAGATTAAAAATGTAGATCTGGTTTCGTGTTTAGGATTGTCATATAAACACCGCTCATCATTGACCACTAAAACTTAATCTTTTGCATTTCTTTTCTTACATCACTTATGTTATCGCTGTAGATACTAGTTTCTTGGAGTTCTGCTTGAAGCAATCCAGATCAGAGGCTGAGATGCTTTTGACAGAGAACCTTGGGTCATTTGATCCTGATCATGAGTTCATTGACAAATTCTTAAACTATAAAGAATTATTGCCATCAGATGTACTTGAAATTGCCTTCCTAAGTCGGAATGATCAGAAGGTGACTAGAATCAGTGCCAGAGACATGAATTTCGACAATGCAGGCAATGATGATTTTGACTGTAACAACATCCCCGGTGCGACAGATGGGTCCTCAAAGGGAGGAGGGAAAAAGAAAGGAAAGAAAGGAAAGAAAGTTAGCCCTTCAGTTTTGGGTTTCAATGTTGTCAGTAACAGGATCATGATGGGAGAGATCCAGTCAGCGGATGATTAGGTAAGAGTACTGAGTTTTGGGAGGCACTTTGTAAATACGATTTAGCTGAAACAACTGTACATGTTGTTCTCTCTAGGATTTTTGTTCCCTCAATGGGAAGGTTGCAGCAGCAGCAGCAGTTCTAGTTGAATCTGCTAATGCAGTTTTGAAGGTGTATTCCTGAGGTAGTGAGTCCATCTATTCTGAGATTAAGTTAAACATTGATTTATGTTCTCCATTTCCCCTGTTATTCTAAACTTAAAGCTTTGATAATATCTGCAAACTGAGAGAGAACTGAATTGTCATAGTAAATGGTAGGGTTAGGCAATGAATCAGGTTGGCTTTGAAGTTGAAAAATTTTCAACCTCAATCTGACTTTAGTCGAAGTTTAGTTTGGTTTGTAGACTTTGGACCAAGTTAGGTTAGATTTGATTAATTTTTCGTGATTATTCAGGTTTAAAACAATTTATTAAGCTCGAGTCCGGTCGATTTTATAATTTAAACTCAAGTTTGTTTAATTTGATTTGCTAATTTCAGCTTAAATCGAGATCAGACTTAGATTATAGGAGAACCGAAGCCTACCAAAGCAGTTATGAAAAGGGGAAGGTCTCTTCACCTCACTGTCACGAATTCATGATTAATCCACAAAGCAGCTCGAAGACCAGGAAGAAGTTTACACACATAGTAGGCCCAGGAGGTAATATTATTCAATTTATTCTGACAAGAAGCAGTTTAATGGAGCAGAAACAGAAACCTTACCCATGGAGAATGAACAGTGGGATAACATCATTAAAGAAGACGGGTTTGTTACATGTTCGTATAGCCATATGTTTTTTTCCCCCCATCAAATTACACAATACACAAGTTAGATTCGTTGTTATGGCTCTATCTGTCCACTTGTTGGAGAAATCAGATGTCTCTTTCTGCTGAAGAAATGAAATGTGATAATTAGAGAAGATTATTGGAAATTGCTATATCTATCTTCACTTTCTTCTCCTGATATCTTCTTTGCTATCCTCTTCCTGCCATCCTGTAAAAAAATGCATATGATGTCAGAAAATCCACAACTTTTAATACTTCTGCAAACCCCAACAAAAATTTGAAGACACTGTATCAAATGTGGCTTCATATGTGTGTGTATATATATATATATATATGGGCAGTTTAAAGATTTATGTCTAAGTCATGCATTAGTTTAATTAATTAGGTCTTCGGGCACTGAAAAGTATATCATTTTAACTTTAATCAGTTCCAGCCAACCTTCCTAGACCTAAAACTCAATCCAACTCAAACTCCGACTTGATTTCAGGCAGCCAAAATGCCTAACCGTAGTCCAACTTCATTTTCCTTAGCATATGATATACACTAAAGATAGCATAGGGAGCTAGAGAGTTATCCTCAATCTTGAAAATAATACCAACAATAGCAAATAAAGGCAAACTTTGGTTGCAAGAATTAGAGGCATCTTGATTGGATTGAGATATCCCTGTCCCTGACACTAAGTGAGACGATTTGTCAGAAATGGAGAAAGAAAAACATGGTACTGATGGAAGAAGACTTAAAAGAGTGATCCATCTTCACTCGATTGATCACACATGAACAAAAGCCAGAAGAAAAACTAGAGAATCACATCATAAGGAAACACAATTGATCACACATGAGCAAAAGCCAGAAGAAAAACTAGAGAATCGCATCATAAGGAAACACAAACTGGCATCTAGATCCGTAATCTTGAGCAGAAATCGGTCCAAAGTTGGAGGAAAAGAAAAAGATGACATCTTTTATAAAGAATATGAATGGCCACGAAATAAAAAAGAATATCACCTCCTTCACAGAGGAATTACGCTTTCATGGAGTTTGATTTTAAAGATGGAATCAAAATATATCCAAGGAATCAAAGAGAGAATCCTCCACCAAGAAGCAATCACTGACTGACTTGAAACATCAACATAAAACAACTCACAATAAAAAGCCCATTTCCCAGTACTTTCCTTTCATCTGGAAGTGGCAACACTAAAACAGAGAAAGAGCAACTAACCTTAGTTGTTCCAAAAGGTAGTCTTTCGAGGTTGACGGAGCGAAGAGCAATCTTGGCTATCTCTGAAACTGCATCGTTCCTTACAGCAGGAACTTCGCTTACCAAAGCCTCATAAGCAGCGTCAAAAGCCTCTTGCCAGAACCGGGGCAATTTGGTAGTCGTGCTATGTGTATAGACATCCCACATTCGCCTCACCACTTTCTCTTTCTCTTCCACTTCCTACACACGCCATAAACACAGAAAGTTCAAAAATTTGCACATAAAAATCGAATCTTTGCACTGAAACCAACGAGATCACGAGAACAACAAGAGTTCCAGAGTGGAGGGAGTACAAGAACGTCGAGATCATCATGAGTAGTGAAATCCGGGTCGTCAGAGAGACGCGTGAGGTTACCGGTGGACCATTTAAGAGTAACAGAGCCGGTGACCATAGACCATAATGCGAGAAGGAGAAAAGCAGCTAAAACCCAGAACTTGTAGCCATTTTTACTGGTTGAAAAGCTGTTACCTGAGCTCACTTTCTTTACACTCGATGTAGTAGCTGTGTTGCTGGTGGCTGTGGATGGAATTGATATGACTGTACGTACATCGTCACCTCTCATTTTTTCTGGGTTCCTGGTACTCTGTTTTGCAGAGGAGTAGGATGATCAGAGAGAATTAAAGAATTCCCTTTGTAAAATGCAACTTGGTACTGAAAAGCAGGTGGGTGGAGTTACTGTTATAGAACAGTACACGGTTCGTATTATTATAGTATGGAAGTTGAGCATGGATTGGCCGAATACCGACAGAAGTGGGTCATAATGTAAGTAGGAAACAACTAAGTATATTAATATCTGTTAATTGTCAATTTCAGATGGAGATAATTTTAGACTCTTTCATTGTAAGAATCCAACGGCAATTGATCTGATAATTGTATAATGTTCTACAGTATTTAATGAGACTTCAAAACTCAGAATCAGTTTTGCTAGCAACTGTTCTATGGAATGAAATAGCATTTGAATGTGGCTTTAAATGCTGAAATGACCATGAGCAATTAATTTCAGCTACTTGCATATCATTCCAGGATTTGCAATCTTCCCCTTTCTATGCAACTTAAGAAACAGATATTATATTAGAGCAAACAAATTTGTTATAACAGTAACAATTGGTGGATACATATAGATTGATTCTAGTTGCATACAAAGATTTTTCAGCAATTCCTGTTGGACTATACAAGTTTTAACACCAATGGACTATTGTCTTTCACATGTTAACAATAAATATATGATATACATTTCAAGAAGACAACGACAACCCACTATTCCTGCACAAAAGTTGCTGAAAATCGTCATAATATAATCCCAATTCTTGGTCCTTCACTACAAGTGGTTCTGCATCAAGACACGACAACTGAGACTGACAAGGCTGAGCAACCTGTAGCACACGTTTGTCCAGAAAAACCGTATACAGGACCTACAAGCAGTTTGTGACATGTGGATCCATGAAAAAGATTTAAACAGATCATTTTACTTTTACATTAATTAGCAATCTAATACTTGCTTCCGGAGCAAAGAACCATTCTTTGTTGGACAAAATGGCTAGCTTTCATTCTCAAGAAAATTTATCAGCTCAGATGATTGCATATCATATCATAGCAAGTCTCATATGTCCGGACATAAGGCAAAGCAACTTCATCATTGCTGGTGTGAGTAGTGATTCAAAATCTAAAGACCAACTTAATCTATATCATAGGATTAACCAAAACAGTCTTGAGATTGGAATCACAAGTCTCAAATTATGATTCATCTAAATCCAAGATAGTTTCAGGATATGAATTATGACTCAGAGGTGTTCCATAAGTGGATATTGCAGACATTCAACATGGCATCAGTCTCTGACCGCCCGTCTGCTTCTTCTCATCATTGTAAAGACTCGAGGTCCCATAAATGGAATCACAAATCCAAATTCTCCAATACTTAAAGAATGCAATTCCTTGAACAAGGGAAGCATAGACAAATCAAACCCGAGATGCAGGAAAGCAAAAACAACTACAAAATCAAAATTGAAGAAAGTAGCATCAGATAATAAGCGGAGTTAAGTCAACAAAAGTTGTTCAGTGTGTAGGATAAGAAAATTTATTCATCACTTGCCACTTTCTCCCAAAAATCAGTAAACTTCAAAAACATGAAGAGACTCAAAACTGTACATGGGTTGATCAGACACATAAAAGAAAACATATAAGTGAAAGTGAAAATGTAGGTAGGTCCATTTGACACCAAAGCAACAACAGAAAAGCAAAATGCAATGGGCTGGTAAGCCAACCTTCATTAGCTATGTGCATCTGTTTTATCTCCTCTAGCACTAAAAAAAATCTGCCATATCAGGAGTGAGTAAACAGATGCAAAACCTAACAAACAGCAACAAAAGCACTCATCTTTGATCAACTAACTAACGAGTAAAGATTCAATCTTTGTTCTTTGCAGACATCAAATCTAGTTCGAAGTCACCGAAACGTATGAAAGTTACATAATACAGCGGCTCAATCTATAGAAGGAGAGTGCTTGCTTTAAATAGGGGCTAAAGAGAATTAGGGTTTCACGAGGAAGTGCGATTTTGAGCCGAAGCCACAGTGCACCTATAACATTGTAAATTGATTAGGGTTAGGATACATGGCCCAAACTAGTATTGGGCTTTTTATATTTTTCCAAATTTATAAGTTATGTATTTTAAATAATAAAATATTTTATTAATTATATATTTAAATTTAATAATTTAAATTAAAATATCATTATTAGTTATTAATTATTAAAAATTTGAAGAATCCCGTAATTATACTTTTAAAGTAAGATCCGATAGGGTGAAAGTAAACCCTTATTTTAAGGAGATTAGATCTCTTGTTTCGGTTATGGTGTTCATATCATATTTTATTAAATTTTATCCACACATTTAAGTAGACTCTACATAAACATATGGATGAGATTTAATAAAACAAGATTGGAACAGATAATTTGATGTGCATTTTCAGTACACAACAACATCATTTCAGTTAATGATTTGTTGGATTTATTATTTACTTTTTATTTTTATTTTGAGCCTTGACCATGTTTTATAGTTATTGTATTTTTTACTTTTTATTTATACAAAAAATTTTATGTGTATTTTATTAGTATTATTATTTGTTAGATCTATTTTATTGTTTTTCTTTTTAATTTTTATTATTATTTTAATATGTATATGCTTTTTTTTTCTTTCCGTTAGGCAGGTTCATCGAAGACAACATTTTTACCAGTTAGACTTCCCTAAATCTTGCATTTCAACAGGATTTTTACTGAATGGTCGTTGTTGGTGTTACTGTAACATGGTCGGAGTAAAAATGCTCCTAACTTCTAAGACTCAAACGTGTGTTTCTTTAAAAACAGAGATAAAGAATATACAAGTTGCAGTTCAGAAATAAGCCTATATGTACCTGGAGATTTCCATTTTGAATTAGTATTGATTTGCCCCTAACCCAAAAAAGAAAAAGCAAGAACAAATACAGTAAATTTGGTCCTTTACATGATCGATCGAGCTCGTCACGTGGTTGTTAACCTGTCAAGTAATTTACTCAAAACTAGTGATTTGTCATTGTTCTGCATTTTCTTGCTCCCTCTTGAGGTCTGCTGGAGGTAAAAAGCAATCTGTAGACAGTCCACATATGTTGAAATCAACTTCTTCAATCCTCCAAGCTTCTTCGATCTTCCTCTTGTGAGGTCGTGACTGTCCATGTCTGAAAAGAGTTGCTGTGGTCTTTCCACTATGTGCTATGTTGATGCCTTCAATGTATTTATAGTCTCCAAGCACTGACTCTATGCTCGTCTCCCAAAACACAGTATCATCCCCTTTGGGCGACTTCATTTTCACCAACTTTGTATCCTCAAACTTCACTAGCAGTCCAGTTCTCTGGCTGAAATAGCCCCATACCTTATGGTGGATGATTTCGGTGTGAGCTGAACTCTGTGCTTTGAGGACACTCGAGTCTGTGTCAAGCATTAGTACAAAACAGTCTTCGTTGTTGATTTTCTTGTCTCCTGTGCACTCTGCTTCCAAGAACAAGTTTGCAGTACACCTGGGATGGAGTCCCTGAGGGGAATCGCACAAACACATACAGGAATTGGTCACTTACACATTCATCTCTTGTTTAGAGTTTCATCAGAATTGGCTAGACAGTTAGTTAGTTATATACCTGAAAGAAGCGTCTCATGAGTCGTGGAGGGCCTCTATTGGCATGACCAGGTTGATAAGTGGATTGGCTCCATGCAACCTTACCATCACTACCTGCACTCACCTTGTAACCTGCAACAACTAGCTCTAAGTACCATAAATCAGGGTTCTTTTGCCACAACACGAACCCTCCAACCTCGGACTTCCCAGCTGTGTGGATACTGTCATCACCTTGGTGCATTTCAGACCCAGCCATCTTCACCTGCCCCACTGCACACATGCTGCTCACTGAGTTCAAGGCATCTTGTCCTCCCACCGCCGCCACATATTGTTGTACTATGTAAGTCGCAATGGAAGCTCCCTGTTCATGTAACAAATTGTTAATAATTCATACCAACTGATCTGAATTTTCTACATATTGAGGTTCCAAGCCTCTTCTTGCAGAATATTACTTGGGAATAAGGTCAATAGATGTAGTTCGTTCTCAATGGAGATTAAAAACAAACACGTGGTGATTAGACAAGAAACAGAAAGAGAAACAGCCTAAACCAATCTTCCTGGAACCGTACGTACAATGGGGCAATGTCGAATAGGCCGAGTAAGAGGCTGATCAGGTTGTAACTGGAAAGGTATAAGAGGTGAACAAACAAGCTTGAGCAATGCCATGAACTCGGTATCTGAAATAGTCTGAAGAAGACATTGCTGCGTCGTCGCCGTCTGAGCTCTCATCAACGCGCGCATGTTATGCCACCGTGAAGCGACATTGCTTCCCATACTATCGAACATTTCTTCGGGTATCGGCACCTCCAAGACGGTGTCCAGACCGTCCTCTTTGTCGTAATTTGGACAAAGTTTCCTCATTGAAGATCGGAGAAAGAAACCGACCTCAAGAATGTATTTTTTGAATGAGTCGTCGGAGAATAAACCTCCCTCTTCCTCTCCGAACTGGGATTGAAGGATCAATCACCAAACTTTTTTTAATCTGAGAAAAACAGACGATCTTCACCTTCCAAGGTTGTCCTTGTCCGTAGGTATTGTGGACGCACGATTTTAGGATTCTATTGGATGAAAAGGAGTTGAAGGTTGTCTTCTTGTTTTTTAAGGTTTTAGTTTCAAACAGACTGGAACACTTGGGCACGTCGGCCTTTAGGTTTAAATGCTTTATGAATTGCGAGCTGATGATAAGATTCCATAGTTAGTTTTTTTAGTTTAGGGTGGTTAAAAGCACATAAGATTAGCAAGCAAATTCACTCTGGCATTTTGACAAATATGGAATGTAACAACTTGATAAGTTGGCATCTTTTAGACTCAGCTCAAACTTAGTAGTTCGGTTAGAGTTTTAAATTTTGATTTAGTCGAATTTAGATTAAATTAAGTTTTAAAATTTAAAATTAACATATTAAGTTTAATTTAATCGAGTTTAAATTCAAATTCTAAGGTTAAAATTATCATGTTTTTAAGATGACCAATTATAAAAAATAGTTAATCAAAATAAAACTAATTACTACCAGATTTTCTATTTTGCGAAGATTGGGGGGAAGAATATCAATTGAACGAAAACTTTTTTTTGTATTTTTATAAAAAAGTTATTTTCGTAACTCGAATCTGTAACCAAATGAGCAACTGGTAAGATTGCTTCAAGGGTAGACATAATAGAGGATTGTAGTGTTACCAAACAGATAATCCTTTAAATTACACATCCTATTTAAAAATTATAATCTAATCTCTAAAAAAATAAAATATTAAATATTAACTTCTACAAATCTGAAAACAAAATATTAAAGTTAAAAAGCTTCTTGAAAATAAAAATAGTTAAAATAAGCAATATTTTGTGTTGAGTTGTTGGTAAGTGGATTGGCTTCGAAATGAGATTTGCGTGATGGATCAGGAGAATGGCTTGAAGGATTTGTTCGCAATATTAGTTATTGCTTGCCTTTAATTGCTGAGCTTGGAAAGTTCATACAAGCCTAACTCTTACCTAGGATTTGGATTATCGATGAGTTGAACTCGAAGGGAATTATTTGGAGATTATCAACATTTTATCTGCTTCGGGTAATTTGAGTTATTGTAGTAGCTCTTTGAAGGTGGTCATTTGAGAGTCATTGGCAAGACCGTAAGAGGTTAGCTTTCGTCACATTTTCATGAAGGGTAATTGATAGGCTCTGCAAGTGCACAGGTTTAGTTGTAGCAATCAAGTGTTGATCCACAAGGACTAGGTCAAATTACTAAATTCACACCTCCTAAATTTGCTAAGCAATCAATTAAGAAAGTTATGTT
>JAOTAX010000002.1:1612753-1631346 GCA_025629825.1 Erythroxylum guanchezii
TCACTCTTTATGGTAAGTGTTAGTAAATTTGCCTTGAATAAAAATGGGAATGAAGGTTATGGTATTACTATCTTGGAAATGCACCATGTCGGGAGATTGAAATACATTTTGTCGTCGGATGCTAATGGGATGATCCGGGTTTTCAGAGAAAATGGGACCATTCATGGCTCTGCTATGCCAGTTAGCAAACCATTGGCGTTCTTGAAGCAAAAGCTTTTGTTCTTGACGGAGAATGGTGCGGGTTCGTTGGATTTGAGGACCATGACGGTCAGAGAATCCGAATGTGAAGGATTGAATCATTCGCTTGTTCGGAGTTTTGCTTTTGATACTACTGAGCGATCTAAAGCGTATGGATTTACATCAGAGGGTGATCTGATTCATGTGTTGTTATTAGGGGATATGATGAACTTCAAATGCAGGGTTAAGTCCAAAAGAAAAGTCGACTTGATTGAACCGATTGCGTTTAAATCGATTAAAGGGTACTTACTTGTCATGAATCAAGAGAAGGTTTTAGTATATAATGTTTCTTCTCATCATTATGTAAGGGCTGGTGGACCTCGCCTACTATTTTCTGCTGGTTTAGATGAGATCAGATCATCATTTCTTAATTACCAAGCAACAGAAGATGATTTTAATGGGAAAAATCTGATACCCTTGATAGCAGGTGATCATGAAAAGCTGATTATTCTTGGACTTGGGAACGGGTTTGTGGGTATATACCGCTCTAACCTCCCAATATTTAAAGGAGAGTTCAACACAATGCTCTGGACAAGCCCTGTGATTTTCTTCTTAATCTTCCTGTTTGGAGCCTGGCAATTCTTTGCTAAAAAGAGGGAAGCACTTACATCATGGGGGCCAGATGATCCCTTTACCTCCAATCCTGCTAGAACTGGAGTTCCACTGGGTTCAGCTTCATCATTTGTCGAATCATCTTTGAGAAATGCTGATGTTATGGACTTAAGAGCAGGTGGTTTGAGAGGTCCACCGAGGAGGTACCTTTCTCCATCACGGTATCCTGGAGGAGCAACTGCTCCTTTTAGACCGAGTTCTGCCGACACCAACACGGCTTCTTTTAGGCCGAGTTCCACTGACGCCAATGCGAGATCAAATTCTGTCGATCCTAATTACAGAGCACCTGCAGAGCTTAAATATAGGGGTCCAACCCTGGAGTCCACAGGTTTTCCCAAAAGGAGGGAGAGCCTGTATGGAAACAGTCAAGTTGATGATGGCAATTAACAACAGTTCCACCATTTTCATGTGTTGGAATTACAGATCCTTTGGGGCCGCCATTGTTGTACCTTAATTCCTAGTTTTTTTTTTTTCCGAAAGTCCTCACTACCTGACTTCCTAGTTGTTTAAGAAACTAATAAGAACATGAATCCTGCCTGCTTCAACCTTTCGAAAATCGTATCTACACCATACTTTAGTTTTTAGTGATTCCTCTGTAGCTTCTTCCATCCAAGTTCATTTTGCCTCTCCAGGATACTGACTTTGAGACACAGACTTGCACAAGCCTTGTCAAGTCTGAGATAAGCCCATGTCCACTTTACTCGTCTAGTCTTTTTTCACTTTAGTCCTTATATTTTGAAAAATTACTATTTTCGTTATATTGTTTAAGTATATCACAATTCTCTTTATCGTTAATCTTCATTTTCATTTAAATTTTAAATTTTAATACAATGTCGTTTTTATCTTTTAACTAGATTAATTAAAGAAAAACAAAATCGGTACAAAGTATTAAACAACAGAGTGTGTTAAAAATTTAGAAATTAAATCAATAAGATAAGAGCTTTAAGATTTAAAAGACTCAACAGATATTAGATTGTTATAAAATTAGTTAGAGATTAAATAAAATTGAAGAATTTAAAAAAGATTGAAAAAGAGTATTTTATTCGTAGAAAAATTCAAAATTTAATTAAAAAAGAAATCGTTAAATAAACATTAATTGATTTATTTTAGTTTATAAAATTAATTAATTTGCAAAAATTGACCGACTAAATAATAAACTTATTTGTTTTTAACGATAAAAATTATTAAACTAAAACGTTAAAAATCAAACTAAAAAATAAACCGATTCAAAATTTGTAATGTTAAATTAATAAAACCGGTTTATTTTGGTGCTAGTCCTGCATTATCCTATTTCCTAATACTAAATTAGTCAAAAAGATTAAAGAGCACTATAACTAATGTTCAATATTGACGGGAGAGGAGAGCCTCCAAAAGATTCTTATCTTTTTTCCCTTTTGGTCCTTACATTCTTTTAATATTCGCATCTAACCAATAATAGCCACGTGTTGAAATTCCATTCGCAATTGAGATTCAGACACAATCCGACAAAAAGGTCGTTAATAATCAGCAATTAATTTCCAAAATAATCCCATCAGGGATTAAAAGGAAAATTAAAAAAAGCATAAATCTTTGGATTGATTAACCTTAATTTGCTCAGAAAAAGGAAATAAATTTGATAAATTGGAGATTTTATTCAATTTTTTTGGGTGTGCATATAAATGTGATCAATTGTGATCAATGAGAATCTTGATGAACAAAATCTTGGAAGTTTCTCTCTTCTACGTGATGAAACTTCCCGACTTTCATCGACGTAGAGGAGAGAAACTCTTGAACACAGATTAAAGCAGGTCAGAATCAGAATCCAAAATTGAAAATTTTGTAAGATTGTGTGTCATACTGTGGCTATGGCGGAGAAGGAACGTGCACGTGTTTTGGACGATTCTTGACATGGTAAGCCATCGAAAGGACCACTTATCTTCTTCTTCTTCCACTTTTAATTTTTAATTTTAGTCCAAGTTCTGACTCGTTCTTGTTGAATCAGAAATTGGGTTTACTCCAAGATTTAATTTTTGTGACGGATATTTCGTAGGTTTTTTTTAAAATCTATGTCATTGTGGGCGCTTACCTTTAAAAATTAGGGGTTTGAATTTTGATGAATTGTTTAGGTTAAGTTGATGTCGCTATCAGGTACCGAACTCTTACACAAGAAGGGAAAAAAAACAAAGGCTCCTTTTGTTGGTTTAACCAAGGCCGTGTGCGTATATGTGTGTCTTTTCTCATGTGTTTGAGAAGTCTAACCACCACCAGACAACGGGGCTCGTTTCCTCGTCTCTTATCTACTGCTAGAAGACAAATTCTGAAAACTCTATTTTACTCGCAAGTTTTTTGTTTGTTTAATTTGATCCCAACTAACTCGGCTCGTACCCTGATTTTTAGCGATTCTGGTTATGACGACTGATGTAGTTCAGGGGTTTGTTGATCTTTTTCATCTTTGGTTGCCTAGAAAATAATAAGCAACAGTAAACCTAGTTCAATTTGTTAGGAGTTTCTTTTGTTAAAAAAAAAGAAAAATTCTTAACGATGACTGAATCAAGTGGAAGCAGTGGAGGTTCGTCGGAGGTGGGTATTCCGAGCGGGTTGAATCGGATTAGAACGGGTCGGGTCGAGCAACCGAGTTCGAGACTTGAAGAGTTTACGGAATCCAAGAACTGTGGAGGTTTGTCAAGGCCTCCCGTGAAAGGAAGGCCTAAACCGAACGTTATGGCTCAGGGACGTAGCGTTAGTGCTTCTTCAAAACAAGGTTGTTTCATGTGTTCTTTAATTCAACGTTATCGTTTTCTTTTCACTTTTGTTTGTTGGGGTTTCGGTTTTGTGTTTTCGTTGTCTGTGATTTTTTTTGGGTTTGGAAATTCTAGAAATAGAATTGACTTGTCAGGTTTGTTTGTTTTTGACTACTTTTGTTTCCTCCGAACTGTTTTAGAATGGTGGTTGAAGCTGAGGACGAGACATAGACTCGCCACTATTATGGCTTCCCAGCCGTTGTCTTTTTCACTCGCCCGTTTCAGTTTCTTCGGGTTAAACAGGATTTTTCGGGACTAGTTGTTTCATAACTTACGATTTGTCGACTCGGGGCAGTTTGAAACTAAGCTAGATGTGGATATATCTGCTCAGATTGTAAATTTCTTGAATTGGCATTGTGTTTCTGAAGCTTCCATTTGATTTTTGAATGAAAAGTCTCTAGCTTTCTTCTTATCTTCGAGAAAAAACTGCCCATGTCATTATTCATATATAGGAAACCATCATCGCCTGAGAATCTTTGTACTTTTGTGGGAATAGCCCACCATCTTGTTTTCTATCCCTTTCAACGAGTGTACGCTCTATTTCACCTGCAATGTTATTGTTTTGGCGTTGCTACAACATTCTCGTACAGTTGCTGTAATATTTGTGCAAACTTTCTCCATTATGGATTACGGATAAGATTTTTTACTCACTTGTTGCGAACTTTCCCGTCTACATTGTTTTAGAAAACCTGCCTTCTTACTTTTAGTTTTCATCCTACTGCCTAATTACTTGAGCCTTGTGAGAAGCGTTAAAACAACTAGTTATTGCATAGGCATGGGTCCTAAAAAGCTGAGATCATCAATTCTCTTCTTAATGGGGCTTAGAAAAGGTACTATAAATTCTTGCATTTAACCATTCAAAGCATGAACTTGTGATTTGCAGATGACTTCCGTTCCTGTCAGTCAGTTTGGATTAGAATATAGAAATCTTGGGTGAGCCTTTGTTTCATATTTTTCATGCTAAGTAATTTATATTTCATTTTGAAGCTTTTTATGTATCTTTAGGAGGAAGAATATTGTCTCTATGTAACTAACATACGTCACGAAGATAATTAGAAAGCCAATACTTTGAAAAGTGGAGTTTTTTGTTGCCTAACATTATGGAATGCATACTTCAGTTGGCCTGCAGGTTTGAATGCCTTTTTTAACTACTATTAGTGTGAAGAATGTGAATCGCTCAGTGTCTTCTCATTTACTGTCAAATATTGGTATTCATATCCAGGGGGACTCACTTAAATGTTGCTTTTGTTTCCTTCAATGATCTTCTTAATTGAAAATTCCATTACTGGAAAATCGTTTTATGTACCTTTGTTTATTTTGGATGGTAGGATCCATTTATTCCCAAAATATCTGATTTTTTGTTCATATTTCTAGATGAAACGCGTAAAGGAAAGAAGATATCCCGATGGCTCACATCTTACTTTTCCAGGGATGCTCGGCAAGTTGTCAGTGATGTCACTCCAAATACTGAGGTGATCATTTGTTTGGACTGCTATTCAATTGCTTATGCCTACGCCAATGCTTAATGATACTTTTTGCTTTTTTAGAAGTATTGAAATAGCAATGCATCTATTTGACAGGAGAGAAGCATGGAAACTAAGACATCAGAAATAAGGGAACATGTGGGAAGCAAATTTTGCAATGGAAATGATAACCTAAATGCAAAGCAGTCTTATTTTGAGAATGTAAGGCGGAATAAACCATCAAAATGTTTGAAAAGTTTCTCACATGAGATAGGACCAAAAGGTGGCATTCAACCAGTGCAATCACGGGCTCATAGTTACAGCGATCTGGAGGTAAACTTTGTTGTTTTTATAGTAGGATTTATTTGGGAATTTTTAACAAGGTAGTAGAAAAGGGTGCATTGGCATTCCATGCTACTTCAATTGGTTGGCCTATTTTTTCATTCCTCCCCCCTTCCTCCCACAACCCAGTTTCCCTTTCATTGACTAATTTCTTTAATTAACAGCACCTTGGGAAGCAGACTGCTTCTCATGAATATGGTAAAAATCCTACTTTGACTAACTCGTGTATAAATGTTATGGTTTGGTGCACTATTTAATAATCCGAGTGCAACCATGTTCGATTTGTATGCATTTGATTGTCAAGAAAATCTAATTAGTTTGTTGAGCATTCTGATTGTAGAGGTAAACTAAAATGAGTAGTCTTTCTATCTTTTATGTCAAATCAGGAATTATTGGGTTCATTGCGGGCGAGATTTGATGCTGCTAAAGAAGTGGTCAATGCAGAGCTGGCTAGTTTTGCTGGAGAAGTGATTGATGTTCTTGAAAGTATTGATGCTTCACTGGAAGAAGAGCAGAAAATGGCAGAGGATCTCCTGATTCTTGCTCAAATCTGTATGCAAATGACCTGTGTTCAGTTTCGTTCCAAATGTGAAATAATTGTTCAAGATCTAACTGAAAAAAGAAGTCAGTGCCAAACAGGACTTTTGAAGTGGCTAATTACTAGATTGCTTTTTATATTGACACGTTGCACGAGGTTGTTGCAATTTCAGAAAGACCGTGAACCGATTGATAAGAAATCTCTTAGAAAATTCAAGAGATGTCTGGAAAGAATTCCTTCAGTTGATATGAGTTGGGTTGCCAATCGTGGGATTGCCGAGTCTGATCCAGATTATGCTTCAAGTCACAGTAGTGATGCCAAAAAACAGCCGCAGGGACAGAGTAATTACTCTAAGCCCCCTGAGGCAATGTGTACTGGGCTTGAAGAGGTAGCTGATGAGAGTGATGTAACTACCAAAAACAATTATCAGACGTGTGGACAAAATTTGCTTGCTCAAAAGTCAAAAAATGGCATTACTTTGCAAGAAGCTGATAACAGGTTTGCTGGAAACTTGGTGAATGTCTCTAGTTTTGGTTCACTTCCTGAGGAGGCGGAAAACTTTGATGGTTATCACCATGACCGACGACAGGTTTTGGATGAATCTGATTCAGTAATATGTAGGATATGCGAAGAAATTGTCCCAATTTCACGACTAGAATCACATTCTTATATATGTGCATATGCGGATAAGTGTGACTTGAATTCTGTAGATGTAGATGAACGTCTTTCAAACTTTGCAGAGATATTGGAACAGATTATAGAGTCTCGAAATACGAATGGCCATTCTTCATATGACAGCCCTGAGAATTCAAAGATACAAAATTCTAGTTCTGCCGCAACCGAAGTTTACTCTCCCAGAGTATGTGAATGGAGGAACAAAGGTGTTGAAGGAATGGTTGAAGAGATACATGAAATGGATATTGCCAGCATTGATGATTCTCTCCTACCATCTTTTAGCTTGAAGGGCCACATGGCTATGAAGTTATGTAACTATGGTGCTTCCTCCTCGGCTGGGAGCATGACTTCAGTTTCATCCACAAATACTCCTAGGGCTGGTCACTTTGATTCTTTCTGGTTAGAACATAACAATCCTTCTGAGCTGGAGGATCCCCAACAGGTTAGTCATTCTTGTTGGTAAAACTATGGTATATAAGATTTTTCTGTTACTAGTGTAAGTATTATGGTATATTGGTATAACAATCCTTACGATGCTAGAATCAGCTTTGTGGTGGCTTCCTGAAGGCGACCATCTGTAGCTATTTGTTTGTAATCTGATTTTACAATTGCATATCATATTAAAATGTTTGATTAGCAACATTAAAAGTTTCTTGAATCACCTTGAATAACTTTATGGATAGAAATGCTGTATTAGTCCGATTGAGCCCCCAGATACAATGTGGGTAATTATGTGACACAAATCAGTGTCTTGAAAACTTTCTTCTGCTGTTTAGTATGTTGTAGCGTCCATTTTAATGTTTTATTGTGAAACTACACTAGTGCTTCATGTTATATATCACCGGCTTGTTTAATTTGTTTCGAAGCGTTTGTTACAAACTATTGTTGCATGCTATAATTGTTTGAAAATGTTAGCTTGCTGGAGTTAATGGCAGGTGCATATTTTGTAATGTTATTTTCAGATGATGGATCTTGCAAACATAGCAAGTTGTGTAGCTAGCACTGATATTTCCAAGGAAGGGGCACATGATGTTCTGCTAGCTTATTTGCAAGATTTGCAGGATGTGTTACAGCAAAGCAAGCTAAAAGCTTTGGTAATAGATACTTTTGGGAGCCGGGTAGAGAAACTTCTGCGGTACACCATTAATCACACTAGTTCTCTTAGTAAAAGGACTGGATACTCTTGTTGATTATTCATGACATTTCTTTGCAACATTTGCAGGGAGAAGTATATACTTGCTTGTGACCTAACGGATAGCAGAAGTCCAAAAGGCGATGGCAAACACTTGGAATTTCCTAAACTTCTCCTGGATTGTGCATCTCATAGTAGCGGAGCATCAACTCCTAGAAACTCTTCACAAAGAGAGCGAACAAGTATTGATGATTTTGAAATAATCAAACCAATTAGCAGAGGTGCTTTTGGAAAAGTCTTTCTTGCTCGCAAACGGATAACAGGAGACTTATTTGCAATAAAGGTATGTATCAATTCATTTTTCCCGATTTTGGTGACTGAAAATGTAGCCCTGCAGAGAGCTATCTTGACTTTTCCTTGTTATATAGTTCTTGAAACATCCTTAGTCACTTCAATGATTTTTTATTGACTTGTTTTGTGGAATATTTTAGTTGTGAAGCAAAGATGACAATAGCAACATTGAAATGAAAACTGGTCATGTTCTTTAAGTTACATTTTACTAGTTTATAAATGCCAGTTTTTAAGTTTATTTTTTAAATTTATCCATGCAATCTTTATGGGCAATGAAACTGGGAAGTCTACTTGCTTAACAAGGTGTTAGAGTTATCCATGCAATCTTTATGGGCAATGAAACTGGGAAGTCTACTTGCTTAACAAGGTGTTAGAGTTAAGTCATCAAAAACAAGGTCGGTGATAGCTAAGTCATTGGCTTGTCTAGATTTCAGTATCGGGATGTGATTGGTTGTTGTGGATGCCTTCGTTGGGAAACCATATACCAGAAAAGGAAAGCTTCAGAATTGATATTCTCTTTTATTGTCAGTTTATTATTTCTTATTCTTATTCCGTAGGTAGTTTAGAGATATAGGACTTCTATAATTATTTTACTATTCTTATTCCGTAGGAAGTTTAGAGATACAGGACTTCTATCATTATAATAATACTGATCCTTATCTAAAGGAACAGAACATTTAGAAGTCTATAGATAAAAGACTTCTATATCTGTAATATGATTGATCCTTATTTAAAAGGACAGAAGCTAAATAAAAGGCAGAATTTAATCAAAACTAAGAGATTGGAGTTCTCTCTTTTCGAACTCTAAGGTTTTAGTCTCCCTTGAAAGAGTCTGAATTTCTATCCAAAATAGGTCGACCAAAGAATCGCAATAAGGGGAAGAGAGTTGAAATCGATTTCCCGATCAATCGCTCAGTAACTCGATCCTGTTCTCAAATATATAACATTGGTACTTCTAATATAGTCAACTGAGGTGAAAAGAACAAATGCATTTTCTTTCACAGGGAATCAACAGTTTGAATCTAATTTTGATAATTTAATAATTTTTGTGTTGAACGTTCTGACACTGGTGATTTCCTAGATTCACCTAATGTAGTTTTATCGATTTTATCAAGCAGGCAGTGAAAAAGATGGATATGTTGCGGAAGAATGATGTTCAGCGAATAGTAGCAGAGCGTAACATACTGATAACAGTTCGAAATCCATTTGTGGTATTATATCTGTCTAAATTACTCTCAGATAAGAAATGTTTTAGGTTCAAGTAAAAAGATTAGATGCTTTCAATTTAGGATTTGATCTGCTTCAGCTTCTTCTCCTTGCTTGAGCAACTTCATTTCTTTTGACCGTGCTTATTGAATTACTAACTTTGATTTCTGTGGGTCTAATACGCCTTCTTGTGACCACAGGTTCGTTTCTTCTACTCATTTACTTGTAGAGATAATCTATATCTGGTAATGGAATATCTCAATGGTGGTGACTTGTACTCTCTGCTGAGAAAAGTTGGTTGCCTTGAGGAAGAAGTGGCTCGGATATACATTGCAGAACTGGTTTGTATTTTTTGTTTTGAGTAAAAGGAACCATGAATTCTCAGTGCTCATCAGAAAGTTGGTTCTTGTATTTTCCAGGTTCTTGCATTGGAATATCTCCATTCTATGGGAATAGTGCATCGTGATCTCAAGCCAGACAACATATTGATTGCACATGATGGGCACATTAAGGTTTGATGTGATTTACTGAGTGTTATACAAATTATTAGAGAACTTATGTTCTAGGAGTTTGTTACCTGTTTATTAATGAGCACTTGTGTGCATGCATACATATGGGTGGCCACGCCTTTAGAGCATTTAATTGAAAGGGCCTAATGCTCCATGTCTCTATGTTCATCTATTCAAATGTGAAATCTGCTTCAAGTAATAAATCAATATTCTTTTTCAAGATACTTATTCCTGCCAAAATTCAAAGGGAAAACTCGTGTTCTACAAAGTACTTCATCAGTAACTGTTTAGAAAGTTGTCTGTCTTCTTCTACTGTAACACTATTGAAACGTTAGTTTTCTTCTTTGGATTGAATATCTTGGGCATTTCAGGCTATTTCCTGCATATCTTGACACCTTTAATATATATGTTGTCTTTAGTCCTCCCTGTATTAACGATTCCTTATATTACCAGCTTACAGACTTTGGGCTTTCAAAAATTGGCCTTATAAACAGTACAATGGATTTATCAGGATCTGAGACAAAAGGGGATATATCTCTAGATGCGCTTACTCCATGCAGTCAACATTCTGAAAATAGAAATCAGCATTCAGCTGTGGGAACACCTGACTATCTGGCCCCTGAAATTCTTCTTGGAACTGAGCATGGTTTGGTTCATAACCTGAAGTTGGCCTTATGTAAAGCTTATGTACCACTTCAATTTACCTCTCGAGTGTCCTGCAGGTTATGCTGCTGACTGGTGGTCTGTGGGAATAATCCTATTTGAGTTGATAACTGGTATTCCACCTTTTAATGCTGACCGGCCTGAGGTATATTTAACTCTTCTGTTTATCTCATAAATTGTAGTGGTTCAGGTGGGAAGCAAAGATTGTGTGTATTAAAGTGAACACTTTTTAAACATGGAACTAATGGGTTTTGACTGAAATTGGTGGATCCAGTAGCATGGAATGAGTCCAGATTAACTGTAGTGTTCATCTTCAAGAAACCTTGCTGCAATAGATCTGATTCGTAGAGAGAGCAGTCATTAATTCTTATGGCTTTTCATGTTTGCAGT
This sequence comes from Erythroxylum guanchezii, assembly GCA_025629825.1. NCBI lineage: Eukaryota > Viridiplantae > Streptophyta > Magnoliopsida > Malpighiales > Erythroxylaceae > Erythroxylum > Erythroxylum guanchezii. The sequence continues at coordinate 1,623,652 of JAOTAX010000002.1, forward strand.
TAATATTTGACAACATTCTTAATGGAAAAATCCCATGGCCTTCTGTTCCTGATGACATGTCTTATGAAGCCCAAGACTTGATTAAGAGGTGGGCGGTGAACTTTTCATCTGCATGGTATTTATGGCCTTCACTAGAAGAAAACATACTTCAACTTTATCAATCATTTGTCACCTTTCTCCTTTTAGGTTGCTTATTCTTGATCCAGACCGGAGGTTGGGAGCAAAGGGATCAATGGAGGTGGGCAGCATTTCACTATCTTAGTTTTGATTAAGAATTACAATCTTCAGTTTGGGTTTTCTGAATTAATTATATTTACTTTATAGGTTAAAGCACATCTATTTTTTGAAGGAATTGACTGGAACAACCTTGCCTTGCAAAAGGTACAACCTTGCCGCAGATTTGGATTTATAATTTCCTAGTTAACAGGCATTATGCTAGAACTGTATTTCATATTTGTGCCCGTATTTTGCTTAGTGTTGCCAACTTCTTAGCCTTCACGAACCATTTTGGTGTTGAATGACATCATTCCCCAGCTGCATTTTGTAAAACTAGTCACTGAATAATCAGAAGCTGTGACTGATATTTATTGTGCCTATCATGATTGCATTTGGTGTATTTTCATGAAAGAACTTTAAACGTTGCAATCAGTTGAGAATGTTTTCTTAGTTGGAATGCTTTGCATCATCTCATGTCAATAATAAGCAATCATATATGTGAAACTAATTCTAGTCACTGCTTTCTGATTCTTTTTTTTTTTAATTCTTTTCTTCTATGTACAGGCTGCTTTTGTGCCAAGTCCCGACACTGTAGATGACACAAGCTATTTTGTTTCACGATTATCTCAATTTTCTACTGGAATACCAAATGATCAAAATAGTAGCAATTCTGATAGTGAAATCTGCGACTTATCCTCAGACTCTGGAGATGAGGTGAGTGCACTAATACACACCTTTGTGAGTAAATTCTTTTTAGTTCTACTGTCGGTCACGTTTTGCTCCTTTTTGTAAGAAACCAATGCAATGTGCGTGCAACTGAAACTTTCTTTTGGTATATATGGTGTTTTTGACCAACTTGTGGTTGGAAATTAATATAAAAGCTCCAAAAAAAGGTTTAGTTAATCATTTCATTTTCTTTCCCGGGACTAATTCTGAGGTAGGTGGAAACTGGGGAGTGAAAGAACTCTTATATTTATCTCTTCTGAGGTTAGCATGTGGTGACGAAGTGGAGGGAAGGTGGAGCTAAGGGAAGTAGATAGACTTGCTCACGTTCATTCTTTTTCTTGTCACAGATGCTGTGGTTGAGATTTTGTCATATTGATGAATGTGGTGATTTGAAGTGTTACATTTTCTGTTTCCTCGTGTTTTAGATGGATGAATGTGGCGACTTGGCAGAATTCGGCTCTGTACCGGTTAATCTCTCGTTGATAAATTTCTCTTTCAAGGTAAGGTTTCTTGTCAATGGTATAGTGATTAAGTCTTGGGATGATTTCGATTAACTTATATTCACTTTAAGTTCGCAACATACTTCGGTTTGTTGAATTTAATCATCTCTTGCAGAACTTGTCGCAGTTGGCATCCATTAATCATGACGTCTACGTGCAATCTGGAAGGGATTCAACAAAGTGCTCTCCATCTAGAGCAACAGATACGTAGTTTACTGCCTCCTTTAGTTAGAAACATACACCACAGGGGAAAGGGAAGCTCAAATAATCTCTGTACATATGCTTTCACAAATATGAGAGGGATAGAGGGACATCAATTGTAATTTACATGCATCTCGTTTAGAGTTCTTAGAATTTTTACATGTAAATGAAATGGGGATAGATTTTTGTCTTTTTTCAGAAAAAGAGATGAGTCAAAAGATTGAAAAGTCACACATTGTTGGCCTTCTTTCTCCTACTTCTTTGTACAAGCCACTTTAGCCAGTAGTCCTCTTTGTACTAGGAAGCCATTGTGAGTTCTTGCAGCTAATATGATCAGAATCATTAAAAATGGAGAAATAACAAATTGAAGATTTAGAAAAAGGAAAAGAGCACTTCGAAACAGAAAGAGTTGTATTCTGTTTATACTGTATGTCTATGCTAATGTTCTGCACTAGCAAGTGAAATACTTCAATACAGAACAATTGTGTGATTCTTGTGTGCATATATCCAGTGATTGTTGAAAGACTGAATTATAAGAGACATTATCTAAACTATGTGCTAGGGCATGTAATAGGTAAGTAACATGTTGATGTTGTAAGAATGGCTAGAATCAAAAGGTGCGTTATTCTCTAAATCAAATTAAGTGACGGAGAAGATGCTAAGGCTCTGAACTTTCATTTTTATAGCCTTTGGTGTCTTACTGGGATCTTGAGTACCTGAAGCTTTGCAAAATTATCATCTGTGGATGATGGATATGAAAAATGATTATCCCTGGTAAGGGCTTATGAATCGAGTCGTGACCAAGATAAGTTATTAGTTCCAGGTTTGCCAAAATTATGGACCAATGTTGGAGGCAAGGAGGGTTACTGAGATTGAATTTCTTATATATATGTATGCAAGTTACTCTCATTGGATACATTATGAGTGCAGGTAATGATTAAATCACCTAATGAAGTAATAATTATTATAAGAATTATCACTAATTTTCTTATCAGAATGATTAATCTCTCAAGTGAGACCTCTTAAAAGCATTGTATGATTGATCCAATGATCTAAAAAAGTAGACATGACACATATCAGAATAGCAAGATTGGCTCTTGCAAACAGAAACCCTTTCTATAAAGGCATGAATGGGCAAGGTATGAGCATAAAGATTCAAACTTTGCTCACTGCAATCACAGAAGAAAGGTGGCAACTAAAAGATAATCAACTTGTTGATGATTGCTGGGGGACCTAGCAATCGATTCCAACTTTTGACCTTGCAGTCACTTGGTGCTTCGCTCTTCACATCACAGCTGTACCTTCCTGTATATTTTTGAAAAATAATTCAAATCAATCGAATTGGATCTTAAACTCTGTGAATGGATTAGATCGAATGGAGAGCATCTTACTTCACATTTCGATCCTAAACATCAATTTCTCTTTGAAAATTTGACAACACAGCAATAATTGACTTGTTCGTGCACAGAAAAGCCACCATTGAAAGGTAAACAAAAAGATGATTTGAGAGTGATGGAGAGTCTTATCCAATTCCTCCACCTGTTATCTTCTTCACATCAAACATTCCATGTTCAAGTGAACTCAAACACTTGCTTTTTAATTTATAATTTATATTTTTAATTTTTAATTTTTAATTTTACTGTGACTTAATTAAAAAATTGTATTCAAATTTTAAACCAAATTTAATGAAATTAGAATTTTAAGTTATTAAATCAAATTAAACTCCTATATTTTTAAGTAAATCATTAGATATCTGTGTTTAAAATTTTTATTTTTATTAAATAAAACTTTAAATTAATAACAATTTTAAATTTAAGAAATTCTACTTGAATTTAAATCAAATTTAATATTTTTAACTTGAAATTTAATAAATATAATAAAACAACTTAAAATTTAGAACAACTTTTTAATTTTGATGTTATTGTCATTTTTAATTTTTTATTATTATCACTATTAGTATTAATGTTATTATTAACTTTCAATTTTTTTTTAGAAACGGAGGAATCCACAGCTGCTAACCTTTAGATGCGTACTGGATAAATCTTCAAATTGAAGCAATAGCCTACAAATCACGCCAATTGGGTATTTCATACTAGGCAAATCCTATAAGACAGACTCGATCGAAAGAGTGTAGGTAAGAGGATTCTAACACAGGACCTTTTGGCCTCATACCCTCTAATCCACCAACTCAACCATCCGTAGGGAGCTTTTGATTATTATTATTACTATTATTATAACTACGATTATTACTACTAATAGTACTACTACAATTATCATTACTGCCACTGCCACCGTCATCGTCACCACCACTATTATTATTATTATTATTGTTATTGTTGTTGTTGTTAATACTAATATTTGCATTATTATTATTATTTATTTCTATTTATTTTATTTTATTTTGAAGTAAGCCATTTAAAAATAATTTCTCTATTATGAATAAGGTTACTTACTATTTAACCATTCGTATCAGTAGGTGACGTCGTTGTTTGTCATCATTTTTAATTTTGAGCTTACGTGGATTTGAAAGTGGGACCCTGGAATTAAAGTTGGTGGATGCCAGCACTATTTGCAATTACCAAAATGCCCTCACAGATGGTCAACGACAACATTTGAAAGTTGTATTAATATATAAATATACTTGTAAGAAATAAGTGCTCCTGCGGTGTACAATTACCGTAAATGGACAAAAGCTGATTTTACTTTTGTGGTTTTCTTCGTACAACGAAGTGGGAAACGTTTGACTACAATACGACCCGAATCCTGACCGTTGAAAATGCGTGCCGATCAATGAAGCGATGAACAAACTGCCGTGATTACCATCAACATACAATGGATATCCACACATGCAATATCTGCCCAGTGTGGACCTTCAGAGGGACCATTTGTCAACTACAGAGAGTACCGTAACGTACTGTCTTCAAATTAGACATAATCGAGACTTTACCTACTACTACTTTAGTCTTTTACTATACTGCCCCCGTAAGAATACTGTATCCACACGATTGCCACTGTTCTTCACAATAAATATTATGTGCAAGGACGATAAATTAAAAAAATTCAGATTTTTTATTTAATTTTACTGAGTTTAAATTTTTATTTAATCAATGTATTTAAATTTTAACAATCCAATTTCTTTAATATCTTTTAATACAATTAATAAAATAATATAAATATCAGTGTCTGTAACTTAATTGTCACGCTTGAAAAGATACAGTATTAACTTTAGAATTTAATCTTGTGATAAACCATCAAACTTTAAATTAATTCTACCGATGACAAAAAAATGAACATAATTATTGTGTAGATTGAGTTGATGGAGTGAAAGATATGGGGCCAAAAGGTTCAATGTTTGAATCCTTCTATTTACGCTCTTTTGATCGAACTTGTTGTACAGGACTTGTCTAGTGTGGAGTATCCAATTGGCATTGATTTAAAAGCTATTGTATCAATTCGAAGATTTATCCAGTATACATCTAAAAGATAACGACTGTGGGTTCCTTTATTTTAAAAAATGAACTGATTTATATCAATTTTTAAACATTAATTTTTACATTAATTTGTTAATTATTTTCATTTTTAAAATTTTTAAAAAAGAGACATTAATTTAAAAAAATTAAAAAATGAGATACTAATTTAAAAAAATAAATTTTATTCTTTTTATCTCATATATATATATATATATATATATATATAAGACAATTAAAATCTACAAAAATAACGATAACATAGGGCGGGGCTCGTCGTTAGAGGCCGAACTTTGGGGCGTCTATTTGGGTTTGCGGCTGGCTTGGGCTTTTGGTTATCGACGGATTGTCTTTGAAGTCGACTCTTTAGAGGTGATAAATATTCTATTATCGTCCCGCTTTCTTGGAACTGACTACACTTCTTTGATGACAGGTATCCAGGGTCTTCTGCGACACACTTAGGAGGTGAAGTTTCAGCATATCTACAGAGAAGGCAACCAGAACGCAGATTGTCTGGTCGCCCTTGCTTCTTCAGCCAGTCCCGACCTCCGTTTTCTCCAAGAGCCTCCGACGCCAGTCAGAATTCTCCTGCTCCGTGATCATCACAACCTTTTGTATCGCAGACATTGTGTTAATTAGCTTTTCTTGTAATTCCTTTTTCCTTGTACAAAAAAAATAAAAATCCTCGTTGAATATAAAATTCATAGAGGTACAATTTTACCCTCAATAAAGAGGCGTTTCTGGTTAGTACTAGATCTTGGACGAAATTTGCGAAAACGGAGCAGCGTTTTCGTATGCCTAAGTCTCGTGCTTATCGTGTTACATGGATCAGCGGCTTGTTTCATTAAATGTGGGCGGAGGATTAGAACAAATGTTAGAGTTCTACGTCTCTTGTCCTTCAAACCATTTGTTACACGTTCTTGTCCCCTTCCCTCTTAAAGTCAAATATGTCCCCATCCTCGCTTAGGGTCTCCTAAATAATTTATTTAAATTATACAAATTATTATATTATTAATACGTATTTTATAAAATATTAAATTCTTTTTATGTGAATGATTTAAAAATAGTGCCTCTGTCAATTAAAGGTAAGATTACGTAATATTGAACCTCACTAGATTCTGGATATCAGTAGGATTCATACTGGATGGTATTGTTGCTAAATATGTTATTTTTCAGATAAATTAATGAGTCTATTTTTAGTCCCTTTTATCTTTATGTTTTATACATAATTCTCACAGTATCTATAAACTCATATTCTCGTTTATTATGTATTTAACTATTTACTCAACTTGAATATTTATTTTGAAATTTATATAATATTATTTGACTTTTTTATATGTTTTAATATTTATTTTTGATATTAATTTATTCATGTTATAATTTATATAAAAGATTTGGTTACATATGTTTTTATTTATGTTTTATATGGTTTAAAATTATATAAAAATTAATATATTGTGCTTTACATATTATTTAATATACTTTAAATAATATTTATATGCATAAAAATTTTTATTACAAAAAAATAGTTAAAATTAATTTTTATTTTTATTTTTATGTTGCTAAATAGTTTACCGTATAAAACTCTTTCAAAAAAACTTTTTTTAAATGACAGTCAAACAGTAAGCTGGCTTCTTATAAAAGTTCATCTAAAAACAACTATAGAAAAAAGCTCTACTGAACAAAATCCTACTAATATAAGCTTAACCAAATAAATGCTAAGATTATGATAAATTTAATATTTTTTAAAAATAAGTTAGAATTGAAAAGAAATAATTGGTGGCGAGCTTTGGAATGGGCAGAATTGTCCTTTTGCCTCTGGAACACTTCAGAAAGTTTCACTAAAAAAAATGCGAAAAAAAGATGATCAAAAGGAAAACAGAACTCTGTAGCTTTTACCGCTAAACGACAACCACCGTCTAGTCCGACTTCTTCCGACAAATGTTCAGCAAGCAATCTAATCTTGCCACGTGGACGGTAGGATTTCATCACCCACCTATAAGCTACTGTGTTTTTAAGCATTCACTACGGTTAACGTGCGCCGCTTTTTAACTCATTTTTAATTATTTTCTCCAAATCTCTCCCGCCCGCTCTCTCTGTTGTTCTCTGTACTTCCTTTTCTCTCTCTCTAATGAGATGTCTCGTCTCTGTTCATCACATGCACTCTCTCTCTCTCTCTCTCTCTCTAGACGGATGAGTATGAATCCGAAATAGCCGCCTTTTGGGACCACGAAACTCCGATCACCGGACTGTGTTGGATCGTTTTTGCATTTCGTTTTTTATTCTAAGAGAGGATATTTCTGTGTGCTGTTGAATTCCAAGTTTTCTTAGAAGCAAAAGAGTATCTCCGTATCCAAATTTCTAAAAGACCATCTTTTTGTTGATCGTGAGTTCTATGTCTTCCGAGAATTCCTTGACGAAGTAGCCGAAGTTTACATTTTCTTTAGTCGGTTTGAAGAAAGCAGTGTTTTACCTTTTTTTTTAGGTCTGTTCAAGGAAAGAACATGGTGGAGGCTGATAAGTCCTCTCACATGACAGTTTCTACAGCTTCTGGAGAAGCTACGGGCGTGTCTTCGTTGGGAAAT
>JAOTAX010000002.1:1636273-1664371 GCA_025629825.1 Erythroxylum guanchezii
TCTTGCGAACCCAACAAAGCCTTCATCCGAATACACCACGTTGAATAGTTCTCTTTTGTTAGACGAGGTACCTGAAATGGAGCATGGTTAATATTGTTGGCCATTTTCTCTAATCTCTCAGTTTCTGATACCACTTTGTTGAAAATTCTTGTTTCTAGACACACAAATCTGACGCAAACAAGGATATGTATAAAGAAAAAAATAAGTCTTCTTTACTGGAAAAACAAAACAGTACAAAGCACTCTCACAAAACTTTGTACGGCAACACTATTTTCCTTTCTTTTCAACTCACTTTTCGTGCTACAACATCGTCCAAACTAGATCTCTATTTATACATGCACCTCTCATCAAAGCAATAAAAACAATTACAAGTAATTAATTAAAATACTCATAAATTATACAACTTTTCATCTTCAAATTCCATAAACTTTTCATTTTCGTAACTCCACGAACCAGTAATGAATCAAGTTTAACTTCCAACAATTTCTTCATCGTCTCTTGCACTTTCAGCTCAAGCATCAAATGTGGAAGTTATCGATTAAGTTGACCACATCATCTTGAAGCCATGATTTCACTTTTTATTTTTCTGAACGTGTATTGCTTTTCATCTCCCATTAGTGGTTTATCTTATCATGTTTAGATATACTTATATCAACAGACTTTTGGTTAAAAGAGCTTTTTTAACAAGTCAATTGATTATTTAACTGTTAATTAAAAAATAAATTTTTTAAAAGAGCTTCGTACAGTTAAACTATTTGGTAGTATAAAAATAAAAAATATTTGTATTAATTTTAACTATATTTATTTTGTAATAAAATTTATTTATGCATACAAATATTATTTAAAGTATATCAAACAATATGCAAAGCACAATATATTAATTATTATATAATTTTACATTATATGAAACATAAATAAAAGTATATCTGATCAAATTTTTTAATAGATTATAAGATAAGTAAATTAATATCAAAATTAAATATTAAAATATATTAAAAAGTCAAATAATATTATATAAATTTCAAAATAAATATCAAAGTTGAGTAAATAGTTGAATACATGATAAACGGGAAGATAGGTTTGTGAGTATTATAAGAATTATATAAAAAATATAAGGGTAAAATGGACAAAAAATAGACTCATTAATTAATATGAAAAATTTACCTTAAAAAGTGCTTTTTTCATAAGCTTCAAATTTGAGATTCTTAAAAAGTTATATTTTGACTGCCAAAATATATGTATTTATTAAAAAATATTTTTTTATTTTACAGTCAAACATTTATTTTTTTAAAATAGCTTTTGTTATGAAAAGGTGCTTATTAACTATCCAAAAGTTCATCTAAACAGGCACTTAGTTCCTCCCCTCAGAATTTCACAGCTTTGTATGACATTTTTAATGCAATTTTTAAATTTTTAAAATTTTTAATTAAGTGATTATTAGCTTATAATTTTAATAAGATTAGTTTTATTAATATTTTATTCACATAGCTAACATTTGTCTCTAACATATAAGAGTTCACGTGTAAATATAATTATCTAATCATCAACACAAATTAAAGAAGGGTTATATGATGGGTAATTTAGTTCATCTAAATTATTATTGCGATAATTAATTTTTCACGTACGCATATATATTATAGACAAAAAAGATTTGATTTAAAATTTAGGATTTATGATTTAAGACTTTAGAATTTAGAGTTTAAGATTTAGGATCAAATTAACAAAATATTAACATAATTAATATTTTGAACTGAATTATTAAGGTTATAAAAGATTGATCACTTAATTGAAAATTTTTAAAATTTAAACGCTGAATTAAAAATTCAAAAGATTGAAAACTTTAGGATCTATTATTCTTTTTTTTATTAACCAAAAATGAATTCGTTAAAGTTTTTATAATAATTTATAAGTTAGGTATTTAGAATAAATTATTTAACCATTGAAATAACATATAAATTTTTTTAAAAAAATTTAATTTAATGTTCAAACTTTTAAAATTTTTAATTAAATGACTAACTTTTATAATATTAGGAATTCTGCTTAAACCTTTGGTTTTGTTAGTATTTTTACTAATATAGTTAACGGAAACATTTTTGTTCATGATATTTAAACTTTAATGTGAAAATTTAATTAAGGTTATATTTGGTTAATAGAATTATTTTTGTTCAACTTAGCCTTAGCACGTTAATTTCAAATCGAGTTGAATCACGTCAGCTTTGTTAATTTTAAGATTGTCTAATGGTCGAACCCGATTAACTCGATGAATCGAACCCGATCAACTTTGAATAATCTAAAATTTGTTTGAGATAATATAAAAAACGTGTCATTTTCATATAATTAACTAAAATAATATTATTTTAATTAATATAAAAAAAGTACTTAATTTAAGGTCCTGCCAATTCAAGCTTAATTCAAATCGAACCAAACTTATCTAATCATCTCTAAGGTCTTCTTTGGATGAGGGGTTAAGGATGGAAGGGAATACAATGTACGTAACACACTTCTATCATTTATTTGAGGATTTTATGATAAAATGGAATTGAATAGGATGAAAGCGAAGGGTTTCATGTTACGTTCCATTTTATTCTAAACAGTGAAAATAAGAAATTTCCGATTCGGAGGGTTTAGGATGAAACATAAACTAATAAATATATCCTTCCTAATATATCCTCAATAATTCTTATTAATACTATCAAATCATAATATTAATATATTAAATAGAATATAATAAATTTTAATATAATAAATTTTATTAAATAATTAATTATATTATTAAATAATTAATAATAAATTGTATATAATTAATAATAAAATTTAATAAAATTTTTATTAATAAAAATAGAAAAAATATATAAAAAGTATTTTTTAATTGTTTGTATATATTTTATATAAATAAATTATTTTTAAATATAAATTACATAAAATAAAATAAAATATATTAAATAATTAATACTAATAGTTCTATATAATTAATAATAAAATAATAAAACTCCTGCAATAACCTTTTTAATATAAGAGGTATAAAAGTTACATTCATCTTCTAAACAATACTTTATTATATTACATTATGAACTATTTCATCTCTCTCAAATAACTTTTTTATTATATCATGTTTCATTTTATTATAAACCGTGTCGTTCCGTTCCGTTCCTTTCCATTATATTTTATTCTATTAATTAGCATCAAATTAGCATCAAAGGCCTTAAATGTAATGCGATTCAAGGACAATCATTGACAATAAACTAATAACATGGAAGCAACGTAACAGGAGTGCCGTGAGAAGCAAGACCAACTTGGAAAACAACGTAAATTCGTTCTTAAATGCCGAGTTGATGATGGTCCACGGATATAATTGTACGTAAATGAGAAACCCATCTTCTTTATCAGAATTCAGAAACGTTAAATTCAGATATTGAACAATCACATACTGCGTCTTCAGTTTCACCATGGTTCTTCCGGCACTTGTGATCCTGACAACTATTGTTATTACTATAAATCTTGCGTACCACATCATATGGGTTCCTCGTAGAATCCAATCCCACTTCAGTAATCAAGGCGTAAAGGGCCCTGGCTGCCGCCCCATGCTCGGCAACATGGCGGAGGTCCGCCGCATGACAGCGGAGGCTTTGTCCAAGCCGATGACACTGTTAGACCACAAGATTCTTCCGCGTGTATTTCCTCTTTATCACAGTTGGTCCGCAAAACACGGCGTGCCATTCTTGTACTGGTTTGGACCCAACCCCAGGTTGCTTATAACTGACCCGGCCGTGATCAAAGAGGTGCTCATGAACACGGGACGGGCATTTGAAAGGGTCGGATCCGACCCGGTTGTGAGGCAGCTTCAGGGAAGTGAGGGACTCATGGAGCTCAGAGGCGAGGAATGGGCTGTTCACAGAAGAATTTGTAACCTGGGCCTGAATATGGAGCAGGTTAAGGTGTGACCTTCTGTTTATTTGCCTTATAAGAAGTTGAAGCAGAATTTGAGCTTATGATTGCAATATTGTCAGATTTGTTATATAACAATTTACTGTCTGAAGCAGAGCATAACCATAATCTGTATGTTCGGTATATTTATGAACACAGAGTTGGGTGCCAGAAATGGCAGCCAGGACAATGAAGATGCTAGAGAAGTGGGAGCTGACAAGAGCTGAAAGGGATGATGTGGAGATTGATGTTCATAAACAACTCCATCAACTGTCAGCTGATATTATCTCCATCGCTATCTTTGGGAGCAGGTTTGAAGAAGGAAAGTACATATTTGAGCTGCACGAAAAGCAAATGCTCCTTGCCTCTGCTGCTCTGAAATATGTTGCTATACCTCTGTTCAGGTCTCAATATCATTTTGTGTCTTCAATCTTATTTGTAGTCTTCTGTGTTTGTAAGAGTAATGAAATTGGCTTGTGTCACAGGTTTTTGCCAATACCTGTGAACATCGAGAGGTGGAGACTTGATAAGGAAATCTGCAGGTCAATCAGGATGATAATGGAGACTAACCGAGGAAAAGAGAACTCAAGAAACTTTCTAAGCTTGTTAATGACTTCCTATAAGAACCATAATGGTGACGAAGAGAAACTGCAGATTCAGGAAATTGTTGATGAATGCAAGACTTTTTACTTTGCAGGTAAAGAAACAAGTGCCAGTGTTTTGACATGGGCACTTGTTCTTCTAGCAATGCATCAAGATTGGCAAATCAAGGCCCGTGAAGAAATATCCCATGTTTGGAAAGACAAAGAGCCACTGATCACCGCAGATACTCTTGGTCAACTCAAGATTGTGAGTTTCCGATTACGTCAATTTTCTTTGCATCATTTTCCAGGAAAACAGTATCTCACAAAGCTTTGTTCTTCCTGAAACAGATAAACCTGATATTAAACGAAACGCTAAGACTCTACACACCAGTAACTGTTATGTTGAGGCAGGCATGCAAAGATGTTAAGTTGGGAGGACTTGACGTACCATCTCAAACACACCTGGTTCTTGCCATAATGGCCACCAACCGCAATGTTGAGATCTGGGGAGAAGATGCAGACAAGTTCAATCCACAGCGATTTAGCGAGCCTCAAAAACACTCCACTGCTTTCATGCCATGGGGGTTGGGTCCTAGAATCTGTGCAGGACAGCATTTAGCTATGGTTGAGGTTAAGCTTGTTCTGTGCATGATCATCCGACAATACTCGTTCACTGTATCTCCGAACTACGTTCATGCCCCTATGATGGTTTTAACCGTTCAACCTCAATATGGTGCCCAGCTACTCTTCAAGAAAATTTCGGACTGAGGACTACTGTTTCATGTACACTTTCTATTTTATGCAGTTCTGTGCATAAGTAATAAGGGAGTTCCTTCAAATTACGTATGGCAATGACTGACAGTTTCTGTCTAGGCCCCATGTGAGCCCAAGTTCGATTGGGCTACAATAGATCAAAGTTCAGCCCGGTCTTACTTAGCCCCAATTTTTTATTTTTAAAGTAAAAATAGATAACAGCGTCATTCATATTAAGTTGGGTTTAGGCAACTTTTTTTTTTTACTAAAGATGTAGGTGAGGGGTGCAACACGAGGACTTTTCAGGAGGTCACCTATTCTAGTACTGCACTCGCCCAAACACATTTAATTTTAGAGTTTTAATGGGATCCGGTGCATTAGTGCTGGTATGATCGCACCCTAAGCAACTTGAATCTTAACTTTATTCTTGGCCTATTTTTTTTTTAAAAAAAGAGGTTCAATAAATCCAAACTTAACCCATTAATTTCAAGTTAGTCGGATAGGATTGACTTAGATCCGAGCCTAAACTTACTACAAATGCCTCTTACCAATAATTAGGTGTGTAATGATGATGTAAAGCAAAATGTTGTGTCTCTTCATTAAATATTAGTTTTAATTTGTGATTTAATTTTAACATAATTAAATAATTTTTGCGTTGTTGCATACATTAACTTATTTATTTAAAATTAAATTAAATCAGTTCTCCTAAAAATGAATTAATTAGTCAATCTAAATACTTGTCATTTATAATATATTAAAAGTTTGATTAGCCACTCAACCAAAATTAAATTTATAAAACTAAGGTAAACTTGATTAATGTAACATAATATTAATTTATTTGTCTGATTTTAAGATTTGTAAGTAATTTAAATAAATTATATACTTTATAAGTTATTATAATTATTTTATTCGATTTCCAAGGTCTCATATTAGGGATAACAATGGTTCGGATCAGGATGAGCTTGATCGTTGTTGAGTTGTCAGTGTTTGACAGGGCTAGAAGAAGCCCAAGCTTGAGTTCAAGTTCAAGCCCTAGTCCGATTTTTATATTAAAAAATAACAAAACGACGTTGTTTTGGGTTGTCTAATCCTGATAATCCGAATTAGAGCCAGACTAGACCTCTATTCAACTTGGGTCAAGCTCAAGACCCAATCAACTCAAGCTTGACACGACTTGGTCCGACTTAGGCCTTTTAGCTATCCCTATCTTACTAATTTCTATTAAGGTAAAGGTAAATTTAACTAACAACAAGCATTTATTAATTGATATAATGAGCTTTTCTTACTTGCCAAATTATTGGATGCGATCTAACTTTATAATTTTTTTTTTCTAGTTAGGTTACTTTTTTCTTTTGCAGATTCTCTGTTCTAGTACTTTCAGGTTGCAACTTGAGGGGTCTCCTTGCCACGGTCATACCTGCTTTTTCCTACGTGGTGGTCACCTTTTCTTCGGTGGTTGGAGTGTATATGAGCTTTTGTTTATCAGTTTTAATTTCGTCTGAACTAATACTTACTGTCTGCATTTCACTTGGATATTGCCGCTTTGGTTTTTGGTGGAGCACCCTGGTTTTAGTTTATGTCTGGCTGTTTCTTGTTCTCGCCATGCCTCACTTTTGAGTGTTTTATTGTTTTTCTCATGTTCTGTTTATTCCTGTAAGTTCTTTTGGCTCGTTGTGTCTACAGTGACACTTGTAATTGGACGATTTGTACATATTTATTCTTTATAATTTATTACTCTGATTTACCAAAAAAAAAAAGAATGCATATTTTTAATAATTCATCAAATTAATATATAAAATTGAGTTAACTGAAAGAGTGAAAATAAGATCACATTTCCAACATAATTTTAATTTTTCTAAAAAAACCAAATTTAACTCCAGTCAATGTTCTTCAAAACTATAATCTATTCATATATTATCTTTAATTATTTCTTTAATTATAATTGCCTGCTGTTAACTTTTCAACCAAACTTAGTGCTTTGAATTTGGAACCAAAACGTCAAATCCAATAACGTCATTTATATAATTGGCAGTTGATTTATTAGAGGCCGCCAAAGGGTCAATTTTGGCAAATGAAATCACTTTGGTGTCCCTGTTTTAAATTTTAATTAAAAAAATTAATTAATTAAATTTAGTTTATAATAACTTGTTATTTTATAAAATTGATTGATTAATTAATAAAGTAAATAGTTATTAAAGTAAATTGTATCGAAAAGTTGAAAATCAAACTTAAAAATTGAACAGTTCCAAATTTTATTGTTGAACTTACCAAACCGATTGAATTATTCGGATTTACTTAAAGTGCAGGTTGGAGTTATTTTAAATTTAATAATAAAAATATTATTCTATATATTTAGATTATGAATGAATCAATCATAAACACAATATCATTTCTAAGTTAAATATTACATCAATTAATAAAAGGTATATGTATATATATAATTAACTTACTTTAATTAATTTTCTCCTTATTTATAATTTTATGTAATTTTAATAAAATCTATTTTTTTGATGAATATATGTTAGTTTAATAATATTTCTATCCTGTTCCTAATTTTATGGAAAAAAAAAGGGAAAAATAGTTAGGCACGTGACAAAATAAGGTGACCAAACTAACCTTATTAACAAAACGCTAATCCCGTGAATCACACGCTAATTAACTTAATTAGCTCAGTCAACGGAGATTAGAGGAAAAGTCGTTAATTTTTCTCAGCTTATTGAGTGTGACCGTACAGAGTTAAAATTTACTATTAATAAATAGTCTCCCTCTCACTTTTTATTGGACTTATTTAGGGTTTCCATTTTTGTTGTTCTTGGGGCGAGCTTGCACCGAAGTTTCAGGATTATGTATTTTGTTGCCTTTCGAGCAATCGCGAAAGGTCAGGTAAGGAGCTGAAAGGATGAAGAAGGTTAGAAGGTCAAAGGCCTCGTGTTTGTCTGTCGCCTAACACCTTCCTCTTTATGCGCATGTGAACTAGAGAGGATTTTGATTCTTCGGTCTCTGGTTCTGGTTTCTTCGATCGATCAATGTTCGTTTTCTAGTTGCTTCTTGATTTTTATTTTTGCTTTCTTTTATGTTTTCCCAATTCGTTGGTTTTCTTTTCTTTTCCCCATTTTGTGGGATTCATTTCTGAACGAACGCACTGTCATCGATCTTCCATGGTTTGTTGTTTTCTCTTATATGTTCTGTACGGATGATGGAATAAAAGTAATTTTAAATGGTAAAATATGGTTTTAGGTGTATATATAGGAGATTGCTGTATAGATGTGTGGTTTTGTTTTGGAATTGTTTTTTCTTTTTGCACTTGTAAAGATCTCATCGTTTTCTCTCCTTTTCAGATTTTTGAGAAAGGAGTGATTGTATTGCTGCAATAGTGCTTTAAGAGTTATGATAGTGTATGCTTTATGTAGGGGCAAAGGTCCTGCTTCCTTTCATTGGTTGGTTCTGGTGAAATATTCGGGGTTAAGTGGTTAAGATGCCATCTACATTCTTGTCAAAATTGAGAAATGCCGTCCAAAATAGGGTACGGAGATCGGTTTTAGGATCAGACGGCGGCATTCAGATCCCTGTTCATATTCTGCTTGGAGAAGGGAAATTTTTATGTTGCAATTATAGGTTATTTCATTCTATACGAGTTGCTTCACTTAGAGATCTACAAGAACTTTTGGGGCCTACCGTCAACGCTGCCTCTGACTCTGTCTTAGCTGATAGGAGGAGGAATATATCTGTTGTTGGAGCACTTTCTCGTACATTTTCTGTACCCTCTGTTTCAGGCCCGTCGTTACAAGTTTGTGGCTACCATATTGATCGTGCACTTTGTGACACCAGTCAGATATCAGTCAACTTGAAGTTCCAACCAATGGCTGCTTGTGGATCCAGAGTTGTTTTCCGTGAACGCTTCTTTGAGAATCTGAGTTTAAAGGATGAACATCTTCCATTGTCAAAAAATGATGCGGGCTTGTTTTATGGCAGTAGGAGTTCCCAAAGTTGCAGAAAGGCTAGTATGAGTTTGAAGAACCAAGAGCAGCCTACTAATTCTTCCATTTATGGATTTTTTGCTTACAATGTTGCCAAGAAATGGCGCAACTTCTCTCCAGATGTCGAGACACTGTACAGGGGTTTCCATAGCTCTTCACAAGCATGTTTTTCTGCTGGAATTGCTCCTGATGTATATGAGAATTCCAACCAAGGGGATAATCTTCAAGGTTCTGCAGCTTCATCAGACCAGTAAGTTATGAAATGTCCCTTATCTCGCATATATGCGCGTATTACTTTTTCTTCTTTGTTCGAAAGGAAAAAAGTATGTTTGATAGTTTGTATTGTTTGTTGCCTTGGCACCCCATCTTCTACTTATTTATGACAATATATATTATACCATGAATAAACTTCATACTTAACAGAAGTACCTAGTATTTACAGTTGTTGTGCTGCGTGGGTACAGGAAGAGTTCAGCTGGCAAAACGCTGAAGCTGCTTTCAGCATCATGCTACCTGCCACATCCTGATAAAGAAGAAACTGGCGGAGAGGATGCCCACTTTATTTGCACAGATGAACAGGCTGTAGGCGTGGCAGATGGTGTTGGTGGTTGGGCAGAGCTTGGTGTTGATGCTGGGCAGTATTCTCGAGAATTGATGTCTAATTCTGTTAGTGCGGTTCAAGAGGAGCCTAAGGGTTCTGTAGACCCTTTTAGGGTCTTGGAGAAGGCCCACTTGAGCACAAAAGCCAAGGGTTCGTCAACTGCTTGCATCATAGCACTCACTAATGAGGTATACTGTTTTTGCTTTCTTTTCCCGATTCAGTATCACCGAGGAATAGTTTTATGCCTGCATCTTCTATATAGTTGCATTGTCAGACTTAACCATTAATGCTGTCATCCTTTTCTTACCAATTAGGTTTTACAAATTGTTGTTATCTTATCATTGCTTTTCGCTAATGAAGCCTGGGCTTTCAATTGTAAGAGCGAACCTCTTGATAAGGAAAATTCAATCATGGCTCTTTCTTTCTCTTATAATAATTATAATTTCTTTTTTTTTGCTTTGGCAAAAATGTGTAGCAATTCATATAACTAAATTTAGTGATGACATCATCTATATTTGGCTTGTCACTGCAGGGCCTGCACGCAATCAATCTAGGGGACAGTGGATTTATAGTGGTTCGAGATGGATGCACTGTTTTCAAATCTCCTCCGCAGCAACACGATTTTAATTTTACCTATCAGCTAGAATGTGGAACCAGGGGTGATCTACCAAGCTCTGGTGAGGTTAGTGTTTGCATATTCTCCTTAGATTGATGCCTCCTGATGGTGTCCGTTTCTTTGGAAAAACACTTTCTAAGTATGAGGGCTTAATGTTAATATACTTTCAAGTTTGATCACTTTAGTTTCATCTTGCCTTGACGATACTTTCCACTAAATATGCCTTTTTAGCATCCTTGATAGCCAATAAAAGTAAATTTTTATTTTTCTTAATACCATCCATAGGATGCAGTAATCCTGTTTGGACCTAGAAGTACAAAGTAGATGTGGCTATAATATGTTACAAGTACAATGGTTACTCTTCAGTACTTCATTGATGCTGTAAAATAGAATCTAAAAAATATATATCCTGCTATTCTGGAAATTTTAAATGAGCTAAGAAGCACCATCGATTCAGGTATTCAAGATCCCTGTTGCTCCTGGGGATGTTATAATTGCTGGAACTGATGGATTGTTCGACAACTTGTACAACAATGAGATCACTGCAGTGGTGGTTCATGCCATGAGAGCTGGCCTAGGGCCACAAGTGACAGCTCAGAAAATTGCCGCATTGGCAAGGCAACGTGCGCAGGATAAAAACAGACAGACACCCTTTTCTACTGCTGCCCAAGATGCTGGACTCCGATATTACGGTGGCAAACTTGATGACATCACTGTTGTTGTTTCATACATTACCAGCACTGATGATGTATGCATCTCTGGCTCACTGTCCCTAATATTTGGCAATCAATTATTTCAATCCCTGTTCTATTGAGCTCTAAACAAGCCCTTTTCTCATTTGTGTGTTCTAATTTTGCAGGAAAAAAAATCCTCTCCTTGAGCATACAGTTTAGAGAGTTTAAGATCCATTTTTGTTACCAGAAAGATTTACATTGTAGCTAGTGCCCGGATTGCATGTGGGTCTGTATGGTGCCAGAGTGAATATTTGTTCTTTGAAACCACATGGGATGGGAGTGTAAATAGAATTGTGCAATATGTTGATGTTCTCGATGTATTTTCTACATAGGATCGATCAGAGACTGCCTTTTGTATCTTTTGGACTTGAAACTAAGTGGATGGTTAACCATTTACTGCTGACACGTTCTGGAGTTTTTTCTAAACGCAGTTTGGTTCTAGTTGGGATTACCTGCGTAGTTAGGAATGAGTTCGATATATTATTATGCGTTATCATTCTGTTCTATTTCTATTCTTTGGACTTCCCTATAATGTTCCCTGTTTCGATTATTTTGAATTATTATAAAATTAAAAAAATGACTTTCTGTTAAACTTTTTATATATTAATAATTTGAGTCAAGAGGGAAATCCTACCTCAGTATCGGGTTTAGATCTTGGATCCGGCTAAATGGGGCAGAGGATCTGGGATCAATTTCCTGATAGGTCTCGAGCACAGACTGGGAAAGGGATGGTCAGAGCAAAGAACGGGAGGATCTGACCCCTAAGTGTCGACCTCAACGAACTATTCGTCACCTCTGTTCATAAAGACACTGATTTTGGTGTGTCTTCCTCTGGTCTGAAGATTCTCTGACATGTGGCATATAAGGAGGAAGTTTGTTAGGATTCGCGCAATAAAACCCATCTTTTCTTTCTTATTTTTAATAAAAAGATCTGGTTCATCTTCTTCGCGCGCTCTCTGACATATTAGTCATTTCACAAGGAAGATACAAAGAGAGGATTTTTATGATATCCATGGCAGTGGGTCGAAAGGAAAAGGATCTGTCAAATCGTGGATCGGGAGTAGCCATGGCCATTTTGATCGGGATTCTTCTGGGTTGTGTGCTTCTGTCTTTTTTCATGATGGATTCTTTAGCTATTATCAGGCTGTCCAAAATGCTAAAACAATGAAATCGAGTTTCAGGTTCGGATTTTTTCTGATTCTATCTTGTTCAATCTTAAAACCTTTCGTCATTTGTGTTTAGGGTTTTCTATACTCATAACGAAGAGGTTGATTACGTGATTAGAATTGATTTTCATGTTTTACATTGCAGTGAAATTTGTTTTTGATTAGGATAACCAAATTTCATTGATTTTATGTATTTAGTTCTTCGCTTCTTGGCTTGTAAATTTGATGGTTGAATATGAGTAGACAATTACTGTTGTGTTGATGATTCTTCTGTTGAACGGTTCTTCCTGATGAGTTTGTGAATTCCAGGACGGCAAAACTCTTGAAGGAAGTTTCTATCAGCGAGGAGATTATAGTTGCACTCGCAAATTCAAATGTGAAAGACATGCTAGAGGTCTGGTTCACAAGCATCAAGAAAGTTGGTAATTCCCAATTGGGTGACCACATACTAGATTTCTGCAAGTCCAGTGATTCACCTGTTTATAAGAGAGATCCAGACCGAAGCATTGATTCAATTGGAAGAATTGGAGGTAATCATGCTGTTTCTGGACTAAGTTCCACATTTGAAGGGAGTTTTTGAAGCAGTGTTCTTCTCTCAGATGTAGTATACTTGCAGTTTCTACATCGGGATTCTGATGTTGAATGGATAAGTGATTGTCACAATAATTGAACAGTTTATGGGTGTAAGGATGTGTTTGATGAACCTGCAATTAGTACTGAGTTCTTGGATCGTGTGGCTCGTCACCTGTCTCAGGAGCCAAATTCATGGGATTGAGCAGTGTTCAACTAAAAACTCTCTTTCGCTTTGCATCCCGAGTATGACAGGCTTCATGCTGCAGAGAGAACTATGGATTTCTTGATGTTTATGAACAGTAAGGTACTTTTCAAGACATTGAGGAAAGATGCTGAACTAAAGAAAACAAAACTTGTAATTGTTCATCTCAGTTACCACCCAGATGAAGTTCTTAGAATGAAAGCAGTTATTGAATTGTGTGTCAATGGCAAGCAAGATGCTCTGGAGCCTTTTCCTGATGGTTCTGACTGGTAGGAACATCAAGTACAAAAGACTCCTACGAGAACATCATTTGACCCACAGTTCAGGTCTTGTCTATATCATGTTACTTTACAGTCAGGATTTATAGGTAAGTTTGTTCTATCAGCTTTATACAGCTTCATCGTCTCCTTCCCTTCATAGAAGAAAGCCCTCATTGATCGACTTGTATATATCATTTTTCACTGGAAGTAAAGATGATTCTTTTTGATTGAACTGATGGTAAAAATTTTGCTGTTCTGTGCTTGATGCTTCTACGACTTCTAGTTTGACAGGCATTCTAGTTACAGTCGAGGATCAACATTATCAGATGGTGGGTGATGTCTATAACATGCCAATGTCAGATCATTGATGAAAATTATGGTTCTGTAAATTCTTCACTAAACCATGGATGCTCGTTCTGCTTTGTTCAAGGATTTGCTTACTCTCCTGTTGTGTCTTAGAAAAGCTATTCTTCTTACAAAGAATCAAACTTTCATGTTAATTTTACATGGTCAGAACAAAATTGAGTTTTTTTTTTTTTGTTAATCAAAAACATGTCTGACAGAGACAAGACATGACTTTAGATTTGATTCTGCGGCAATAACAGTGTGTTACCCTACTAAACTTTGTATGAAAGTGATCCAAAACTCACGAGGCATCACAAAAAATCCTTAAATTAACGGTCACCAAGAGAGATTACTTTTCAAATTTCAGTTACACGACAAGAACAACGCATTATATTCCATTTTGTAGTTTGGAGTTTTCCTTCTCCTTATCCGATATCCGCACATACGATGAACTTCACTCGTGGTTGTGGCTTCCAATTCTCAGTAATCCAAATCTTTAACCCCACTAGCTGTGTTTTCCCAATCAAAATCTTCCCTTTCCTTGTTTCTACACCACTTCGTCTTTCTCTCTTGTAAGCTCCATATAACCTTTTCCTCAGCACCGGGCTATGGAAGCTCATGGAGCTTCCAGCCATCTTTGTCCAATTTGAACTCGTCTATCAATTTCAAGAACTTTGAAATGGAGAGGTATTCAACCAGAGAGAGCGTTCTTTTAGGCTATGGTCCTCAAAGATCATTTGCAAACCAGCACAACTCTTATCCAAAGAGCCCAAATGGAGACTCTGATATTGATTTCAACGATGTGTTCGGAGGGCCACCAAGACGAGCTTCGGTACAGGAAATGCGAAACAGTTTCAGCGAAGCTGCAGATTCAAGCAACTTGGGTGGTGAGAACGACACAGTTTCGATTCGCCGTAGGTGGTCTGGTGTAAGTGAGAAACCAGTGTTTGGTGATGAAGTTGGGACCAGAAGGCGTTACCAGAACGATGAATTCTTTGATGATATATTCAAAGGAAACGAGTCTCTGAGTTCTTCTCCGAGGAAACATAACAGAGATCCATTTTGTTCAAGTCCAGGTTCCAGAGTTCTAAGTCCACTGCCTCCTAGAGCTGAACCGTTCTTGAGTCCATCAGTTCCAGCACAATTCAGGTTTTGGATTTACCTGTTAGATAAAACTTTGATTATCGGTTGAAAAGGAAAAAGCTTGAGATCTCTGCTTATAGAACATATGCAACGAACTGAGAATGATTTTGAAGTTATTTTCACTAGAATAACTTTTCTCCATTATCATATCTTAATCTGCTCGTCGATTCTCTATAGCTTCTGCATCTTCCTACTCTCAGTTAATCTGTTAATTCTGCAGTCTTCCTTCCAAACTGATAAAAGGGTCTGATTTGCCAACATTTGGTTCCGATGCACGCAATCATCAGAAAAACAAGGACGGTGCTTCGAATGGGTTTAGTAATTATTTGTATTCTACCCTGTCTAGAGTTTCAAGCCAAACAGATCTAGCTCAGGATGCGTCCAATGATGTTGTCTCTCAACAGAGCACCTTACGTGAGGACCTATCTCCTGGCAGTGAAGAGTTTCACAACCTGAGCAGAACTGATAAAACAGAGAAAAGCAAGGTTACCAGAAGTGATTCCACTGTTTCGGGTCCAGCAAACGGCGGTCAATTTCACTTTTCGATCTACAAATGGGCGAGCAAAGCGGTACCCTTGCCAATGCCTTTCAGGAAAGGAAACAATTCAAGACCGAAAGACAAGTTTAAATTTGAGAGATCTGTGAGCACAGATGGAAGATTCGGTTGTGAAGGCATGAGTAGAGAATTACCAATGGGAACCCCACAATCGATTGCTTCTCCATTGCATGCTGCTATGTCATCAAAGATAAAGTCTTCTTGGATGGAAACTGACAAAGATAAATGCTCAGTTGAAGGTGCAAGCAGATTGGACAGGGTAGAGCCATGTCAGGCTGTTGAGGAGCCAATTCTTACTCAAACCAGTGTTAAAGACAATCCTGCTAAAACCATCTTTCAGGGTTCCAGAGAGACACCAAAATCTGAAGCTGCTCCAGACAAGGGTTTGTCAGGTAGAGCAGAAGAAGAAATTCATGTGCGTAAGCAAAAAGCTTCAAACAGTGAGACCAAAACACTGCATTCTTTGTTCTCTGATAACGATTCTGAGCAAGGTAATCTCTTATTTACAAATTACAACATCATTGCTGCCACTCATGTGGTATATCTAAAGCTGGACCTGAATTGTCTCGCAGGATATGAAGAGTCAACAAAGAGAAATGAGTTTAAGGAAAGCAAATCGAGAGGCAACAAGAAGTCATCGGCAGTTTTTGATGTCAATGACCTTTCAAAGAAAGAAGGTGAGAAAAGGAACATGTCATTGCACAAAGAAGAGGATAAATCTAACTTGAGACGAGATAATCTTGGAAAGAACAGGCTTGGAGGAAAAGTGCAAGAGTTCGTGAAAATCTTCAACCAAGAAGCCTCAAGCAAACCTAACTCTGATGTGAACTCTCAAAATCACAACTCCAGAAGACAAGAAAAAGGCAGGCTTTGGAGTGAAAATGAAGCAAGAATCACAAGAAATAAACCAAATGACACAGTGGAATTGCCAAATGTGAACAAGAATCATATAACAGAAGCTTCGATCACGGTAACTATGGAAATATCTCCTTTCTTTCCAGACACTTATTAGTGAATTACTTCCAGGTTTTGTTTTCTTTTTGTCTTAGAATTTGAAAGCTTCTTACGAATTTTCAGGTGGACGAATCTAATCAACCAACTGAGGATCAAAGCCCTCAGACAAGGACCAACAAGTATAAGTCAATGGAATCTTCTTCTACACTCAAGGATCTATCAGATTCAACTGCAGGTACTTTATGCTAGTTAAAGGCCATTTGGTACACGTGCAGCAGCATTCATATGAACTTAAGTCAAAGCTATGGATCAAATTTGGAAACTTTTTTATTTATTTCATTTTCAGAATCAATTCCTAATGGTTCAGAAGCTACTCCTGGAGATACAGATGAGTTTTTCTATGGAAAATTCATGGTGTGTTATTCTTTCATATTTATCTACACTTCATTAAAATACAATTCGACCTTTCTTCTTTGTTCATATTGGATATTCTGACTGGCTAATTTCCTCTGACTTGTGAGCAGATAAAGGACTTGACGCAGTATGTGGACAACATCACACAAAACATAGACAACCATGAAGATCTTCATGTAATTGATATAACATACTTGGTAGAAACAATGGATGTTTCTGTTCCCAGTTTGTTGGAATATATATAGTAACCCCAGAACATTTTTCTTTTCCAGGCCATAGATGCAAAGATACGAAAATGGTCAAGTGGGAAGGAAGGAAACATTCGATCTTTGCTCTCTACTTTACAATATGTGAGTGATTTATTAGACAATCAGTTGCCGGTTTTCAAATTCTAGATTCTGTCAATATTGAAATTTTCATTTCAGGGTTCAGTTTATGAATGTTTCCTGATAAATTCCTGCAACACTCTTTTACTTCTTAAAACATTGAAATGTATTTACACAGGTCCTATGGACTGGCAGTGGATGGAAGCCTGTGCCTCTTGTTGACTTAATAGAAGGTAATGCAGTGA
Organism: Erythroxylum guanchezii; assembly: GCA_025629825.1. Classification (NCBI taxonomy): domain Eukaryota; kingdom Viridiplantae; phylum Streptophyta; class Magnoliopsida; order Malpighiales; family Erythroxylaceae; genus Erythroxylum; species Erythroxylum guanchezii. Next base: position 1,653,647 of record JAOTAX010000002.1, read on the forward strand.
AAAGACAATATCAGAAGGCTTTGCTCTGTTTACATCCAGATAAGTTGCAGCAGAAAGGTGCAACCTCAAATCAAAAGCACACAGCAGAGAAAGTCTTTGATATATTGCAGGTAAAGGTCTGGTTTTCTATGTATCCGTACACGTTTGTTCCTTGAAACTAAAGGAGATAGTGCTCTGATAGAGAAATTAACAATGGTTTGCATATGTACAGGAGGCATGGATGCATTTCAGTTCACTTGGTGGACTCTGAACGATTAATGTTATCTCTTCTCCAGACAAGGCATCGCGGCAATGTTGTTCTGATGAACTTCAGTTCCTAAGAAGTGTTATTATGCCTAGGACTGTGGATAGGTTTCATATGTCGTGTTAAGTTTGAGAAATAATCTTTTGGGGTATACTTATTCAAGAACATTTTCATGGAATTATTTACTCTACAACTACATTGGATGTCATGTTCTCTTTCTCGTTTGCTTGTCAGTGACAGTGAGTGTGTGTCAGAAGCTGAAACATTTTCCTGATGCAAAAAGAAACCACGCTTGCTGATTAAATTATGCTCATGGGCTGATGACCAATCGGGCTAATCTAAAAAAGCATTGTCTGAAGAAGATAACCCATTTCAACACCTTTTTAGAGTGGCACAGACAGTCCATTTCATCCACATGAACTGAAACTGAAACCCAGGAGTAGGAACACCAACCGAGTGGGTCAATGGGTGCACGCTTTTGGAAGTTTGGTTTTCGAATTTTGTTACATAAAAAGCATAGAAAGGTGAATTTTGCAGTACAGTTGATTATTCTTCAGAGGGACTTAGGCATAGAAGAAGCTACAGGGGCCTTGCAAAACCATACGTAATGATGACTCACTTCCTGTCCTGACATGAAATATCTCTGTCAAATATAAGAATTTATCAGAACACTTCCCTGGAAACCAGTCTCGGATCATCTTTCATATGCAAGAAATTTCCTTAAAATTTTAATTTTCATAACCATAACACACTTCTTGCAAATAAGACTCTCCATCACCAGACTGGTGTCATTGTCCCAGTACAGTCTTTAACATTGCTTTTGTCGGCTTCCTGTTCCCTGCCAAACCTGCAGTGTCGTGAGAATCCATGACCCACCTTCTCAAAAACTAACCTAACAAAACCCTTCCCTCTATTGGATAGTTTCGTTGGTTTTGGATTGGTAATCTTGGTCAAAAAAGTTCATCTGAATCGACTAATGCCTAAACATAAACCATTTTCAGTATTTTAAGAATAATGCAACTGTAAACAGCATAATCATCAGACATGAAGATCATTGTCACCGTACCTACTTTTACTTTAATTTGACCACACTCACTGGCACCTTCAAACTTTCCTTCCTTCTTCTTTCTCAAGGACCTAATCCAACTTCAAATTTGATCTTCTTTTTCAAAAATCTCCTCCAATTCCACTTTGAATTGTATAGTCAAGATTGAAGCCTAGAAATAGAATCACTTTTATAAAGAAGATTTCAACTCCTTTTCAAGAATTAATATCATGAGTAATTATTCTGTACTATATTTGTAATAATTACATCTTACTCGAAACAAAACAACAACAAAATTTAACCCTCCGCATTTTATTTCCAAATGATTAAAAAATTCAACCTTTTGGGTCGGTATATTTTTTGATTCAATTTTTAACTTTGCGGTTCAATTTATTTTAACAACTCTTATTGTTAAAAACTGATCAATTTAGTAATTAATCAGTCAATTTTCTAAATTGATAAGTTCTTGTAAACTAAAATAAATTAATTAGTTTTCATTTAACAATCACTTTTTTAATTAAACTTCAAATTCTTCGATAGATAAGGATAATTTCTTTTAATCATATTTTAAATTCTTTAATTTTATTTAATCTTTAATTGATTTTGTAATAATCTGATTTCAGTTGAATCTTTTAAATCTTAAACCTCTTATTTTATTGGTTTAACTTCTTATCTGATTTTTAAAGCATTCTATTTTCAATTATTTCATTAAAATTAGCTTCATTTGACGAATTAAAAAGACTAAACTTTGTTTTTGTCAAACCCAAAAAAAAAAAATGGAACCACTTAGTTGTTATTATATATGCAATATTATATAAGAAATCCAAACATTAAGTTGACTTCTGAGACCATAATTTAATTTGGTATTCATAAATGTATAGATTTGAAGACATCTATTTATTGGTTGTTACTAATATTTTATTTTTCTTTTTATTTTAAGGCATGCACTAAATCATATAAAGAAATAAGCTTTTACTTTGTTCTTTAGTATATATGTATATATACCAAAACTAGTTTTATAATTTCATTTTAAGGGTTTAATAACACTTTCACTTAGTAGAATGACCCTTAAGTTGCAAGTATTTTGCCAAAAGAGTAATTTAGTCCCTAACGTTTACACTAAATTCTAAGTTGGATAATAACGTTCCAGAGCGTTTAAAATAAATTCTAACATTTTTAAGACACTTAATACTAATCCTAATGATTGGAAAACAATCAAAATAACCTCTAGCTAGACGAAATTTAGCCTCAATTAGGGGTTGTTTTGAATATTTTCCAAATGTTTTGATCTATTTTGCACGTTTTATGAACGTTAGAATTAGTTTTGAACGTATTGAAACATTAGAGTTCAACTCAAATTTTAGTGTAAATGTTGGGGCTAAATTATTCTTTTTGCTTATTTTCAATAGAAATTTTGTGATTAGAAATTATTACAAAATGATGTTTTTTGGTGAAAATATATTTAATAGGTTACATTAAATAAAAAGGCATAATTTTTATTTATTTGTATATCATATCCTTATAGAATCCAAATCTTTCTTTTTACCACAACTGCAATAAAAGTAAAACTTTAAAGGCTAAATGACAATTCATGTGATTTAGCACTGAAGTAATTGGAACAGATAACACATGGAAACATAGTCACAAGCAAGAGACAGATGAGACAGAGATTTGAGTATTAGCTTGAAACTTGTCATTCTTTCCTTTGGTCTATTTATCTCACATAAATGTCTCATCTTTTGTGGGTTATCTTATCATAGAAGGAGGAGCAGAGGGTGTGAAGTGTGTTTGTGAAGCAGCTAAGGCTGTTTCTGTTCGTGGGGTTTTCATAATTTTAGTCTTTTCCCCTGTTTAAGTGTCAATGAACATGATTGTCTGCAGTGGAAGTGTTATTTTCGGCTTCAATGGCTACTCAACTCAATAGCTTTCATTGGAAATGAAATATTTGAGGTTTGTGTTCTGACCCTTGAATTTTTGTGCTCCTCCAGTATCCGCTTCTTTTGAATGTTTGTTGGCTGTGTCTTAGCCATTATTTTCTTGGTGGGTCTGCTTGGATCCTGAGAAAATTTGAGGGAAAAGAAAAATGAGGGCTAAAGCTTGAACCTTTATGACTAGCTTGGCTTGAAAATTTATGCACGATCTCTAGTCTAAAGTCTTGCATTTTCTTCATGGTCTTTTCCTTTTCTGTGATTATAAGGTATTTGTGATTATGTCATCATCTGCCCACGTTAAAGTTCTCAGTATTTAGATTCGAGCAGGGAAGGACGCTTCTTTCTGTCTGATCTGCTACATTTGTTGTGTAAAAATGGTGGGATAATGGGGCTAAAGTTAATCTTTGACTAGATCTGAGACCTCTCATCATCACTTGTTATTATTACTGTATAGCTTAAAAGCTTGAAACGCTACTGTTTTCTTTGAGCACTCTTTAGCTAATATTTGGCTTCTGGGAATTTAAGACTTGCGGTTGATGTGAAGATCTAGGTTCGAAGTTCCTCTATCAACCCTAAGATATCCTCTCTTTTCTGCTTTCAAAATGTAGAATCTCTACCAGGCTGGTGTTGAACTCTAGATTCAAGTCAATTGAACACACTGATTTCTCTTCTTGGTTTTGAGAGTATTAGAGTTTCGAGGTTGGATGCTTGATGAGTTTTATTTTTACTCTAAATTGGTTTCATATCTTCTCGAATTTTCAGGGTGGAGGCAGCCATTAATAGAGCTTGATCCTACATTACAGGGAACATGAAAGTTAGAACAAGGAAAGGATGGAGATGTATTATGCCTCTTCGTCTGAAAGAGAAGTCCGTGACTCGCTTTTGCTTGTTTCCTAAATCAAGGTCTGCAAGCTATGGTCCTGGAAATGCACCAGTTTACTTGAATGTTTATGACTTGACGACCATGAATGGTTACTTTTATTGGGCAGGAGTTGGTATCTTTCACTCTGGTCTGGAAGGTAAGGCTTAAGCATGTTTAATCAATGGATTGGCTCAGTTTTTAAATTGGATTTCCACATTGATTCCATATTTAAGTGATTCTGAAAATCTCCACTCCTTCCTCAAGTTTATGGTGTGGAGTATGCGTTTGGAGCTCATGACTACCCAACAAGCGGTGTTTTCGAGGTGGAACCTCGCCATTGTCCTGGCTTCAAGTTCAGGAAGTCTATATTCATTGGCACCACATGCTTGGATCCTACTCAGGTGAGAGAGTTCATGGAACAGCATGCAGCAAGCTATCATGGTGATACATATCACTTGATTGTAAAGAATTGCAACCATTTCTGCAAGGACATGTGTTACAAGCTGACCGGAAAACCGATCCCAAAATGGGTGAACCGTCTTGCCAGGATAGGTACTTACCCTCATATCCCTACACATTTACTGCTGAAGAATGAATAGGTTAATTCATCAAATTTTAATGAAATGATGAATAGGTTCACTCTGCAACTGCATACTTCCCAAATCCCTAAAGATATCTGCGGTAGAGCATGACCCCGGTGGCCAACCTATTGACAGTGAGAAGAGAAGGCTAACAGGTGCATTTAATTGCCTATCGTCAATCTCAATGCGACAGAAGCAGCTATCAACATCTTCCATGTTTCTTCAGTCACCATTGAGAGGCTGTCTGCCATGGGAACTGCCAAGGTCCATAAGTGGTTCCTTCAAGGAAAGATGAGAAAAACCTTCCAGCCTGGAAGTGGTTGTTTAGCATCTAAGAAGATTCTGTGAGTGATTAAAACAAACAGCAACCAATTGTAAAACTAGTCTGTTTTGAGAAAGCGAGTTTAGTGCCACTTTGATTGCCTCATCTGGCAAGCGATGTATCATGAAATGTTTAGCAGCTATGTATATACAGCTGCAGTATGATTCTAAATGTAAGCATCTTGCAACTGGTTTTGTGTCCTTGAGAAGAAGCCCCAAGATCTATTGTAAACTTTCGGGAAAAGATGTATTCTTCTATCATTATCAACATCTTGCCAAAACTCAGTTTGTGTTTTTGTAACAAGGAAACAAAATCATTTGAGCATTTTGGAGTTGGACACGACAATACATGAAATATTAAACAAAGAAAACAAATGAGCTAAGAAGCCTCTTTTAACCAGTGTAAAACACTAAATGAGCTATGTGTAAATTTACATTCAACTTCAAAACAGGCAGGTCCGAGTTGTCCAACTCAAATGATAAAATTATGGAAAAGGAATGGATTGCATTGAAACTGCCATTTTATCATCCCAAAATGAAAACTGTAATCCTCATTCTGCCAATGATTTCTTATGATTTTCATCTTTTTTTAGGGATTATAACAGAAATCATACAAGAAATATACAGACGGTCGGATCCCAATTAGTAGCATTGTCAAAACAAACCTGCAAGAAACAGGAGAAGAGAGATGTTTCAGATTTTCATATGGAAGGGTTCCAGCTATGATTAATTTCAGGGATCTACTAAAACTCATTGTGGATGCATAAAATATAATAAAAGGCCCAGTAAAGATCTCAGATGTTTCGACAGTTGCTCACCGTCACGTTTGTAACTGCATTCAATGGCAAATTTTTTACAAGAAAGTAGTACAAACTGGATATTGTTCTCTTTCTTTCGTTATTAGAAAAGCCTGGATATAACACCCAATTTTGGATGTCATTATGAGCAAGTACCAATACTAAGTACGAAGTTCCATAGAGACTAAATATCATTTGGGAGCGAGGCCAAGAAATTATCAATCGTCTTTCTGATGCAAAACAGTAGGCAGGCTATTATTACCATTGAGAGCAGCAAGATATATTCGTTTCTCAGCGAGTCCAATATCTGACATTATTAAATTACCCTGCAGCAAAAGGTAAAATTCCGGGTGTTATAACAGTAATTCACGATTGTTAATCCATCAAAAACCTAAGTACAAATTGGAATCAGCATAAACAACCGGAGCTGCCTGACTAACAATACTGCTTTAGATTCAGATATGTCACTCTTGCAAAACCATTGTCATGCTATAGATCGTGATCTAAAATTTAGAACCTGAGGGATCATAAAACTGATGTCCCTTTCATTCCTAATGATTTTTTCAATGAAGCTAATCATAGTTCTAAATCATATTGTATCACAACAAAACTAAGAAGAACTGTGACAAATTAGTTTCAAAATTATTAATATCCCATTTCTAAGGGAAATGCACACCTCTTGAGCCATCAGTTTTCTGACATTATTAGCATACAGCTTTGGGTCATCTTTCTCTTCCTGTGAGGGGTAGTAAACAGGAAGCCGTATCACTTCCATGTGATTTATGAATTGACATAATAGTAAAATTACATGTCGCACCTGCAAAAAGAAAAGTATATGCAAGCTAGAATCAGACAGAAATGCATGTTGAACTCAATGTGCCCTTTATTACCAAAAACAGAAAAGTCGGTGTCCCTTCATAATTATAAACAAAGAACAGTTGGCGTGCAAATTGGAGATTTTGAATTACCATCAGCACTGCTGAGTGGCAATCCAAAAGAATTCAGGGATAGCTAATAGGGTGTCCTTTGGAAAATTAAACCCAATGCCTGTAACATTTATCAATTACCCAGCCATCTAATATTGATTTATTGAAGTTCAAACACTGTTTCCATTGTTGTTATTATTGTTATTACTTCGAAAGCAAGTTGAATTTCAAATTTTTTGCATGCTTTTGTGGACCTTTCTATGTTTAAATTCATAAGCTTTGATCTTCTAAGACAGCCAACACAGGATCGCCTAAAATTTTTATAAATATCAAAATCACAAGTGGAAACTCACCCCAGATATGGAATCCCAAGCAAGACTGAATCTTTGGTAAGGATATTTTAGAATAACTGGGACTACAGGGACCCCTGCCAAGAATGCACCCGTTTTGAATGGAAGGATGTAATCTCCATTTGTAGTTGTTCCCTCTGCAGTAGCATTAAAGACCAACTAACTTAAGTAATATGATTGATCATAAGCATAAGAAAAAGCTCCACTATTTCCAAATACATTGGTAAAAAGAAGGAGAAATAACCAAACAGAAAAGACATTCACTAGCCCCAAACTGTACAGCTCTAAATATGTATCTTTTATGAAAGTGAACTTGCCAAACATTATTGAATAACATGCATAATGAGAAACCAAAATGGCTGAAGCATTTTTGCTAGAAAATTAGAATATCATTCGACATGCATCAAGAAGAATAAGGAAACGCATTTATGCAGTCAAGTTGCTGACCAGGAAAAAGCATAATCTTAGGAGCAGATCTATTCTGATAAGCCTCTTTAACTCTTTCCGTCACAACACCTGCAAGGAGTGGAGCGTGTTGAAATCTAGCAAACAACAATAGAGAACAGATAACAAACAAGCACTCCTAATAGAAGACAATTAAATCAACTTTTCAGGTGAGTAATAACAGTTTTCATATGCTTATGTCCAGCAATGTGCACCCACCCTGCCAAAAGAAACTGTAAACAAGTCATGAGCTAGTTTATTGGCCCCTCTCTCTCTCTCTCTATTGATCTTATTTCACTTTTCTGTCAGTGAATGAGCCTTTAGAAGTGACTTGAGTTCTATTTTTCCAGCAATGACTGACTCTACTCCAGTACTTTATATTTCTACCAATGCTAAATCAAACAGTAAGTTATGCAGATGTGATAAAAAGGTAACAGTTCACAAGCCCACTAATAATGAAGGAAATCAAATGCCAACTGCTTACATACCTGAAACACCCTTGAAGTCAGACGCCTTAGCTTCCCGCTGAACGAATACACAACCCAAGCACTTGCTGTAATATTTAGACCACGTGATTTCTATTACTACTACAAATGCACCATAAAGCAGTATTTCCACATTATCCAACTAACTAGTTGAAATCTTTAAGGAAAAAAAAAAGGACAGACAAAAGGAAAAACAGTTTTTAAACAGAAGGAAATAAATAGTCAAGAAGAAATCATTTTATTAGGTAATGCAAAATTTCTAAGATCGATGATTCCTCAATATGATGATGTTAAGAGAAGGAAACCTGGTTAAACATAGTCATGATATGCATCATAACGCAACCAAATCATAAAAATTGACAGGTAAGAACATCAGATATTGAATATGAAAAAAGAAACCAGCTCAATGGCCTAAATTTCAAGAAAGGAATCACACAGGGATAAAATGCAGAGAACAAACGTAAAAATCCCAACATGGATCATACTGATGATCATGACACTACAGAACATTGATGTTCAGTAACTGACCTGATAAGACCAACTAGAGGGAGTTTACCCACTGATCTCTTTGACCGGGAAGTTCAGAATCAATATAACAGACAAGCGTCAGTCAGTCTCACAAAAAAGCTGTACAAATCTAGAAATCAAATGTATTCGAGTAGGAACTTGCATGAAAGTAACAAGCACTCTAAACAGATACAAACCTTTGCAACGAAGCTTGGGAAAGAAGAAGACATATGATACAGAATATCCAAGTATGAAACATGGTTTGACACAATAGCCCCAGGTCTCTCGGGCTCCACAGATTGATCTTTCCCCTCATTCTGAATAATTTCAATCACATCATTCAACTTGGTATAAAGTCAAACAAAGTAGAAAGTTCAATTAATAAGTGAGACGTCAGACAATTTGAAGAATGCAGATCCAAACAGACCAAATTTAAAGAATCGCAAACAAAGTCTTCACAAACAACACTTCTGGAAATTCCACTCCATTGTCTAGAGCATCAGCGATACTGAACATGAATACCTGAGTAGAGGACTTGTGCTGCTGTAGTTCTAGATCGTTATAGCTTTCGCTAATCCAATAAAAGCCAAACACAAAAAGAACGAGCCTCGACAGAATCCTCCCGCATACCACAATAACAGCCCTCCGCCACCCTCCCATGTGAGCGAAGTCCTCTTGCCCCTCATCCTCGTCGCGATTTGGCGCGGAGAACAGCGTGCAAATGCGGCAAATCACGTAATACAACACCAACACACTCGTCGCCACCACCACTCTCACAAGCACAAGCGTCACCAAAGCCATTCCCAGGAGAACCTTCTCCATCAACGGAAGCTCTCCGCGCCCCATCGGACCGTACACGTCGTGGCGGACAAACGCCGCGTACTTCTTCTCCAGCTCCTCGACATTGACGGCGGGGGAGCTCCTGTTCGAGGAGTCGGATTTGAGAAGAGGACGGTCGTCTTTGCTGGAGCCGTCGTCCCGTGCCGGCTGGGTGTCGAGTGTCTTACTTGACTCGGCCTTAATGTCCTTGAGCTCCGCCTCCATAACCCCCGAAGAAATAAATAAATAAATAACCTTCAAGCTTAGCTTAACTACAGTTTAATGAGAGGAGTTAAATGGGATTTGCTTCGCATAGCCATGTTTGATGTTTGACGAGGGAGAGAAGATCTGAGAGCAGAGAAGAGAAGAGAAGAGAAGAGAAGTGAAACGGTACGGTGGTTGGTTCGCTCCTCCCCGTTTCGCCGCTTCTACGCCGTTGGATCTATCTGGAGGTGGTGGCTTATTGGGCCCGCCAATCACAAAAGATTAACGATTTCGTGTACAATTGTATAAAAGTTGATGCCTTTTTTAATTCTTTGCTGTACCACGTAACAAAGCCTTTGCCTTTCTTCAAGAAGTCATAAAAAAGGAACAGACTCTAACCTATACGCCTGAACAAGACCAGTACGTGCTAACCTCCAAGCACACCGTCGCACTCTATTCTCCGTTGGTTTTTTTTCTCCGGCGACGCGCTTCATACAATGATAACATTCAATTGAAGAAGAGTTGTTCCTATTTGCATTGGAAAGAAAATCTTTTCCTTTTCATAAGAAAAATTAGACATTTCATTTGGAAATATCCCCCATTGTCATTTCACAAGAATTTCAGATCTTGTTAAGAGTAAAAGAAGATAAAATTAGGTTAAAATTAAGTTGGAGTTGCTTAAGAAGAAGAGAATAAGTATCAACAAACACTTATATACAGTACATTCAACAATCAGAAGTAACATAGAGTACATTCAGCAAGCAGTGTTTGAATTCCCAAAGAAACAAGGCACACATCTGGCCATTCCATGGTCCATCCAATGAAATATGTTTCTTTTATTGATGTGGGATAGCAAGTGAGACACAAATTCCTGAAATAACGAAAGATGGTTAGTTTTACCGAGTAGAAGACTGATGAAACTGAATCTTAGAACCAAAAGTTCACGATCGGTTACCTCACATTCTCAGTCAACGTTGTCAATTTTGATAGGAGTAATCGGATCGGCGACATTGAAATGTCCTATCAATCGTGCAAAAAATACCATCTGCTGTTCAAGTGTGAACTTAATGTTCTCGGCCTGCATACAGTCGGAAATTATGGTTTTTGACAATCCTTCAAGAAATAAATAGAGTAATTTTGAGAAGTGATTTCAGTATATACCTTGCGAAAACCATGTTGCTCTCCTTCGTACTCCACAAGAGCAACTGG